>BGNK01003121.1:8187-13187 GCA_003297005.1 Symbiodinium sp. clade A Y106 | reverse complement strand
CGTGACTCTGGATAAGCAAGAAACGCTAAACCCAAAACGGCCCTAAACCCTAAACCCTACACCTATACCTGATTTCCTGTAGTCTTCTCCATCGCTGTGAACTCGGAGCGCATTTCGCCTGAGTGGGTGGCTGCGGTGCTGGTGGAGGTGGCATCGGCCTCAGACCATTTTGAATGTACTATCGGAGTCTATAGTAGGGTTTAGGGTTTAGGGTTGAAAGGGTTTAGGTTGAGGTTGAAAGGAGCCTTACTGTTTCGAACTGGGCCTTGGGGGAATCCTACAATATGATGAAAGGGACCATAAGGGGATGCGGTTGCAGGTATTCAGACAGAGATCACGCGCCAGCATGTTCGGTGTCGTTGCTACATAGACCTCGAAGATCACGGCCGAAGTTGAATCGAATTCGAAGGAATTCCAAGGGTTAATACAATCTACTAATTACAGGATATACTACTTTCTATACTATAGTATACCAAAATAAGAATACGACTATATATACTACAGTATGGCATCATAAGGAAGTAGAGTGTTCTTAGAAGGCCAGGCAGCCGCTTCAGCGAAACCCAGAGCCCAGAGCAATCAATCCATCCTATATAGCCCCCCAAGGTTTCCACATGCAGGCCAAAAAGACCATAGGACCGATAATTCCTCAAGATCTGCACACCGTCCCTTCAGACGAACTCCCAAAAGGCACGAGCCACCTCAGTCCCGGGGTACTGGATATAACACATCATATGTATGTATGTATGTATATATATATATATATGCAACCCCCCCCCCCTCCGTACCTACCATTTTGTGTGTTTTCGGCCAAAAAGAGTCGCACACCTTCCTTTTCCCGGTTGTATATGCTTTTGGGTACAAGTTTTNTTCGTCATCTCGGTTGCAAAGAATACTGCACCATGTTTGTGCCAGTAAGCCGTTGCCACCTACGCAATTGCGTCTGCTGCGTCATGGTTTTGCCAGTATTTGTCACCTACGTGCCAGAGGGTGCTTTAATTACTGCAGACAGAGCAACAGCAGATGTAGATGAGACACTGGTGCACGTTGCCTACATGCATATTTGCGGCAGAGGCAGTGGTGTGACATGTTTGTGCCGGCGCGATCTTNCGCCGGCGCGATCTTTTGAGGTTAAAAAGCCAGCACTGCAGGCTTAACACAGACCAGGGTGTCAAGGTTATCACACGCACCACTACGATTTCCAGTAGCTTTGACTAAGGTTGTAAATACGAGAAACGCAGTACTGAGGCTACTATGGATAGTTTCACGGCTATTATCAGGCCTAATATCAGGGTCAGCATTGACAAAAGGGTTGATGGCAAGGATAGTGCTAGGGTTGATGCTGAAGTCCGACATGAGCATCTACAGTAAGCAAGGGCCTATCATTGTATATTGAGGTAGGGAACAATTACAAATATCATCCTTAAATCTACGGGCCATCAATGGAACAACGCCACACCTTGAGAGAGCTAAAGATCGTGCTTATAAACAANACAATTACAAATATCATCCTTAAATCTACGGGCCATCAATGGAACAACGCCACACCTTGAGAGAGCTAAAGATCGTGCTTATAAACAACATGGTTGGGCGGTTCATATTAGCATCAATACGACGGTTACCGTTGGGGTTAGCACTTGGACCATATCTAGCTTACCTGTATCAATACTAGCAGTAACTAAGATTGGGGTTGCCATGACGGTTTTTCCTAAGGTCGTGAACTGTTTGGTTTTCAGTTGAGAGTAGTATTCGGTGCTTTACGGTAGGGATAGCTTGTGGGTGATATTAAGTTTGCGAATAAGATCCATCTTAGATGTATATATTAGGGTTGCCGGTGCAACTCCAGTATCTTTACTGTTGGGGTGCCAACCAGGTTAGCTTATGATGTTAGATTAATTTTCGAATTCTGGTAGATATGGGAGTTAACATGTGAACGACTGGTGGGGTTATTAGTCGGCATAGCATTTTATCCATAAGATCTATGCTACAAGGCGCCGCTTTTCGGGTAAACATAGGTCAGAATTGCAGGGTTATCCAAGCTACTACTAAGGCAAGGATATACGAGGCTATAGGGGTAGGTTCGCTAAAAAGATGAACATAGTGGCAAGTTCAAACCTAGCGGTAGGTCAGTATTAGCATCATTGCTATTCCTGGGGTTGAGTCTTAGGGTTGACACTATGGATATCCGTATGTTATCCGGGCTAGTGTCACGGTCGACGGGTCACCATTAGGGCTGATGTACCTACCTGTCNTTGCTATTCCTGGGGTTGAGTCTTAGGGTTGACACTATGGATATCCGTATGTTATCCGGGCTAGTGTCACGGTCGACGGGTCACCATTAGGGCTGATGTACCTACCTGTCTGTATGTTGAAAAGCAATAGTATAGGCCCACGCGTGTAGTGGTGTGGGCCGGTACCGGGATGGGGCGGTGCCCGTTAAGCCCTATTTGTGCCCGATAAGCCTTAACTGTACAAACCGAACTTCCCTAGTGGTACGCTTTTGCCCTTTTTCTTGTTTTGGGGTTCCNACGAGGAGCAACCACTACGTACAAGTTTGCTTATTAGCCACCCCCAGGAGCAACCACCACGTACAAGTTTCGGCCTGGAGAACAGCTAAAACCGGCAAGAGGTAGGTACCGGGGGGGGGAACATATATATATATATATGTATATGTGTATATGTATATATGTGTGTATATATATATGTGTGTGTGTGTGTCTGTATGTGTATGTATGCATGCATGTATGTATGAAAACTAGCCTGTACATTCATAAAAAAACAATTGCCGCGAGGTTGTTGAACACATATTTTGTACCCATGTGTATACATATGTGCGCGTGCCTGCAAATGTATGTGAAGAAACAGTTGTATGATTGTACAGTACTTGAACATGCATTTGCACATTAAAGCATACTATTCTTCAATGGTATACAGGTAGACAGGTGGGGAGATTTGTAGATAGGTAGACAGACAGATAGGCAGAAGGCAGATCGACTCGATCGACAGATAGACAGATAGATAGGTAGATACATAGATGCAAAGATAGGTAGGTAGATTAGGTATATAGACGGGGACATAGACAGTCCGCATTGCGTGCAGTGGCACGGCTTTTGCGCTGCTGGAAGTGTTACCAGTAGTTGGCTGTGCCTCCTGCCACAGATCAGCGATGCCAGGTGCAGGGAGGCGACCGAGAGGTGCGTGGGTGAATTCGCTTGCAGGGGTTGCTTCCTGCGGCTCAAGCAACGACAATTGGCAAAGGGGTTCAGCTCTCAGCGGCTCGCCAGGCAAGACTCGTTCGAAAGGTCTTCGCCTGGACAGGCCGATTGCACAGACGAAACCGAGAGCGGCGCTCAGCGGCCTCGACCAGCAGCCTCTTCGACCAGCTTCACCGCTGCCGAGCCCAACTCTCCTGCGGGGCAGGTTCCCATCTGCGCGGTGAGGCCCAGCCCGGTCCTCCGCTGGCCTCCAATTCGGGAGGCCTCTGCAAGTCAAAGTGTCTCCGACCCACAAAACACTTCGGGACCTGGCATCTCAGCCTCCGTCAGGAGATGTCGGTGCTGCTCAACGGCGTGTCGAGCACTGCTAACAGCCTTGCGAGGCTCTTCTAACTGAAGCGTTATGTTCTAGAGTCTTATGGGCCTTATGGGTCTCTTTGCCCAGAACTCCTTGACCCCTCTATCCGCACTAAGGCTATAAGGTCGAACGCAAACGCCTCTCTGCTCCTGATGATTCCTGATGCAGTTGGATAGCCACGGACAGCCAGGTCTCTCATGCTCGATCACCACTGGGCTTGATGCTTCCAGGAAGTTTCCATCAAAGTGCCGCCGCTCAATTTGATCACCCCACTCCTTGTGTGCCACGTAGCCATGTCGCATCGGTAGTGGCATTCTGCACTGATGCACACTGCGCTCATCGGTGCAACCGTGCCGCACTCAAAGCTTTGAAGGTGCCCTTGAGAGACAGCCTGAAGAAGGCCCCAAGCCACTACGTCGGAATTGAATGCACGGCAGCAGTCATGCCTCCAAGGTAAGGTGCCTCCGCAAAAGCAGCTCTTTGAAACCAGAACTGCACGCAGCAAACACGCAGCCAAGCGTGCCTTGGCTTTGGTCTGGCTCTGGCACGGAAGCTGTGCCGGCCTGTGCCAGGGATCTCAAAAAAAATGCCATGACCTAACAACCGCGCCTCGCCCTGCACCTCGGACATCGCAAGACGTCGGCGACGAAGGCATCCGATCAGCGGCGACAGCCCAGAGCTTTCATGCCAGATGCTTCCGAAACTAAGTGCAACGATCTGGCATGCAGGCCGTGCAGGTCATATCATATAGAACAATAACTAATTACACTGTCGAAATAGCTTGATATATTGTCTGTATGCATGCATGCATCATACATACATACATACATGCATACATACAATTATATATATATGTATATATATATAGAGCATGTATATATATATATATACAGAAATACAGAGATGCAGGCTTATGCGTGAGTTGTGGCGGCGTGGGCAGTATGTCCGCAAGTTAGTCTGTTCAGATAGGCTAGCATTAGGACGAGCCCGGCCATACTAATAGTGAGCACAAACACAAGCACAAAAGTAACACCAAGAGAAAATGCTGAAATAATGGATTTCCCATGATCATACTTCTAGATTTCTTGCAACATGATGATCGGTGCCCATGGAAATCTGCGCATACTTACGTGGGGCCCGGGACTGGGGAAACTATCCTTGCTAGGAGTGGGGGACTCTGTCACACAGTCGACTTTTCGGGAAATAAAAGCTCAATTTCAAAGAACTTAAAAGCATTGAAGCTATATAATTAAGCACAGGTATTGCCGACATAGAAACCTGAAGAAACATTGATAATGCTGTGTGTGAAGAGTTTACACTTTGACTTTCTAGGCTGAATCAGGATCATTATCCAGGGTCTTGGAGACAACAACCCTTCCAACAGACTTTTTTCTATGGGGGGAGGTGGGGGGGTGGGGGCAGGGCGG
>BGNK01003120.1:0-82402 GCA_003297005.1 Symbiodinium sp. clade A Y106 | reverse complement strand
GTCAAGCATTGGGCTTTCATTAGTTCTTAGATCCTGGTTTAGGGTTTAGGTTTCAGGGTTTAGTTCTTAGACCCCCAGCACGTCAACGCCACTTCGTGCAGGCTCGGTGTCCTCCATGAAAAACAGTGCTGCCTACCCCCCCCCCCCTGTAGCTCGCTGGTGCGTGGGATTTGGGGTGTGAAGGAGGGAAAAAGGGAGGTTTCACCTCCAACCCATCCAGCACGCCGCCAGGGTCGGCGGACTTACCTTGAGTCCGGGAGAAAACCCTGAAACCTTTCGCCTGAATCCGAAAGCTCTGCAGTTCAAGGATGTCGTGAGCATCAACCAACTGGACGAAGAAATGATGCAGCAAGGGATCTACGGGCTTGGAGGTCGGAAGCAGTTTGTTGCAGATTCTTTTCGTCGTTTTCTTCGTTAAAGCAAAGGCAGGTTTAGGCTGAGCAGCTAGGGTATCTTCATTGCCAGAGGGCACTCATGTGCAAAACATGTTCTGTGCCTGCCATGTCTTTCGTACCTAAAGATCAGCACTGACCATGGTGGCGCAGGGCAAGGCTAGTGAAACAGAAAGGTCGGATCATGCAAACCAATCTTGGCATTGGCTTGTGGTACGCTTTGTTGCATTATCCGACACAATGAGGGCTTCGGGCATGCTAAAGCTAGAAAATTCCGTCATATCGTTTTCGAGGCCTAGCTGCGCACCCGGAAATGCAAGTGATAGTCCTAGGCAGACAAGACCCGCTGATCTCACAGCCTTGCGTTTTGGGAGGCTTTCTGAGCGCATCGAAAGAGCATCTTGTCTTCAGCACGGTCGCGAGGTTGGGGCTGGGTCTTCAAGGGTTGTGGGTACAACTCGGAATACGACTGCAGGGTCTTGAGTCTTGACATTCCGATTTCCGATCCTCTGCTGTCGTGGCCCACGTCGGGAGTAGCAACATCAACTTGGTGACTGTCAGATAGCCCTACACTTGCGACCTTTTGCATGGCTTGTCGTGTGACCCACATGTTGGTCAGGTGGTAGACAACATGATAGCCAAAACGGGCCCAGTCCCGTGTGACTGCGCGCTCTCAGCGCTGGTGCTGCTTCTGCTTCTGTAGAAACGCAGCTTACACTTACTGCTGGCAACGACGAACTAGCTAACAAATGAACCGACTAAGGTATCTAGCTGCTAACTACGAACCCATTATTTAACTACCTCAGCCATGCTACCAAGGCAAAAAAACCTCCAACACGGAGAGACACCAGCTTGCAACAGCTCGCAGCTATTCTCGCAGTCGTAATGAAAGTCGACAGTGTCATTTCCACGACCCGAGATTCCAGCACTCCCGATCTGCACAAGCACAGCAAGCTTCACAACCAGGGCAGAAGAGGCCACTTAAAGTCTGATCGGTGGGTGCGATGGCCTTGCCGTTGGAGCTTGGTTCCTTCTTCGTACAGGAGTGCCACTCGGGAAGACGATGTGGTGCTTCGAGCATAGTCCAGCTACAAGATGAGGTTCCCACGGTCCAACGCTTGAGCTTAAACTCACCTGCCACCTCAAGTCGAAGAATCCTCATTTGTTTCAACCCTCGTCCTGAAGCCTCAACCCTAAATTGTACAAGCGCTGTACAGTGTAAAAGGCAGAAGCCTCAACCCCAAGCCCAACGAAACCGAGGCTGAGGATCCTCTGGAGCCAACCCTACCTCTCGAGGCGCGGCAGGATCGGTAGGGGCCTGCATATTTACTAAGACTGCTCTCGTAACCATACTGCAATGTAATATACCCCCAAAGCCTGATTGCAAGTATTGAGGCGGTTTTATATGTGAGGTATCCTTGGAGGTTCATGGCTTTACTCGCTGTTCTGAACGAGCGAAGCGGGGCGTCGTTCCAGTTCCTGGCTGTTGTGAGAGAACGGAGATGGCGCTTCATGGTATGTGCGTCTATACCTTCCCCGATGCATGTGCATTGTGCATGTATGTATGCATGCAACCTGTGTAGATATGCATGCAAGGAAGCAGGTATGTACGTACGTGGACGTGCATACACACTCTTGTACGTGCGAGCGTGCAGACAGGCCCGTAAGTGTAGGTGTGTGTGTGTGTGTGAATTCGAGGAGTGCAGGTTGAGACCGCGGAGCTCGCACATCGGATTTCGAGAAGATGTCGTTGATTCATGGAGCCTGGGGAGCCCACCCCAACTCCCTTGCAGAGGTCCATGCAGTTCGTACAACAGAGCATAGGGAACTCACTGTCAAGGAAGAGCCAAATACAACTATCGGACTATTGTGTTGGCGTTGACTCTGCGTTCAGCTCTGCTTTCTACTAACCTCCGGTTTCTATTGCTTTTCTAGTCTGTAAGCATTTCATGAACATCATGAACATGCTCCTACCTTCGCAAAAGACCCGCGACAACACATGACATGCTTTCGCTGGGGTGCGAGTGTCATCGCCCTTTATGAGCATCGATACCACAACCTCAACCCTTCAGCGTTGATGAGTTGCAGCTTCACTGTCAGTGCAAAGTTCTCTTCATGATCTTTGCTGCACTTGGCCTTGCTAGCAATTGACAGCGCGCCGGTGCCAACCCACCAGCTGGTGTGCACCTGGAAGTCCGGATGTGCCTTCGCGAGCTCCTCAAGGCGGCGACGAAGCTGCTACTACTGCTGCTGCTGCTGCCGCCGCCTCCTACTCCTACTGCTACTTCTACTCTACGGCTATTGCAGCATGCAGGCTTTGGTGCGTCTTCGAATTGGCAGCCTTTCGAAGCTCGGAGATGTGCTTCGCATAGGCTTTCGTGTGAAGGTTTCGCGAGATGGCTGGCTTACGGTTCGATATGTCTGGGGCTGGTGTGCCCGATAGTACTCGGCAAGAACATGTTCTGTGCAATTCGGTGATTCTCCTCGGTTTTCTCAGATCTTGAGGATGTCACGCGTCGTGTTTCCCACAGGCAAGTCTCCCAGCAGCTTCTGTACCCCCAAGTTCCACCATTGCACCACTGTCACCCTGAACCCATCCAACAACCCTCCAACGAAAAAGCCCGACCACCCAAATCTGACCCCGCAGCACCACAGCTCGAACCCTAAGCGGAATGAAGGAACCGCCAACCCCTCGGGGAGAATCAATATGGCGCCCCTACATGTCGAAGCGCTGGTTGCTGCAACCTGGGTGGGCTGCCACTTGCAGTCTATCAGGATGTGATTGTCGGGTTTTTCGGGGTGGGGTGTGCGATTTGGGCGCCTGGCTTACTTTTCCCCATTTTGGGGCGTAGGTAGACGCTGTTTTTGATGGGGCAAGAGTTACGGCGTCGCTGAAGGAAGAGGAACAGATAGCTCGCAACTCCAAAAGTGCCTGCGCTGCAGCACGAGAAGGATAGGAACAGTGAGTCGAGTTCGGGAGGACCGGACCACCCGGGTTTTGCTCGGGCTTCCATTTCTTCATGAACTTCACTGTGCTGCGAAAGCTGAGGCTACATGCTGATGTTGCCTCTGGTTCCCATCTTGTCGACAAGAGGCAAAGCTCATGGTCGAACCAGAGGGTTTGGGGTGTGATTGCGCAGGAGTGCACCTTAAACCCTTACCTTTAAATCCACGTTCGCTCGAATCTGGATCTCCCTTTCTCATGCCGATGCTCATGAGATATTGATACCACGCGACGAAATGTAGACGAGGATAGACGCCAAAGCCTGAGAAGGTCGGGGCATCCTCGCGTTTCTTCCAGCCGTGATACCGGTGGCCGTGATCTTCCACATCACCTGCCGCTCGTCCGCGTCCAAAGCGTCTCCGAGCATCGGAGGAAGGAAAAGGCGTCGGTCGACTGACTCTGTCGTGTGGGCCACTCTGCCACTGTCGGGGCCATGGAGCCGAGGGGGCCTCAGGGCCTCAGCTCATTTGCCTAGATTAAAGAAAGCTCTTCTCGTGAGAGAAACTCGTGCACGGGGCTGTTCTCCAAACAGATGCTCCTTCTTGGCAGATTGAGGAAGTGAGTGAAAAAGGCTTTGGCTTTCGATCGTCAGTTTTTTTGCAGCATGCGGGGTTCTTATCATTATCAGCGGATGTGCTGTCGTTCGTCAACGCCAAGGGGTAGGGGTGCCATGGTGGTGTTTTTCCTTTTGAGAGCATTGATCTGATGTTTCGACGAGCTGCAACCTGACTGGTTCGGCTTTAATAGCATGTTTCGTTGGGTAGATTGCACAATAAGCCAAGAGACCCCTAACACGTTTTCACCGTAGACATTTGGCTACAAGATCCCCGAACTCGATTGAGGCTTTGACCCCAACTCCAGATTCTTTGTACATCAACACTGCAAGATGAGTGTTTTCTCGATCCGCCCGAGGTAAGAGCCTGGCATTGAAGCGACGGCTGTTCTCCGAGATGGCATACCGGTTGCCGGCAATCGGGGTGTAGAGTTTAAGGTGACCGTAGAGTGGAGTGGAACCCTTGAGGAGTTTGCCGTCCCTGTCAGAAATAGTTCGTTCTCTTGGCTCGTTCGTTGGTCCCTTCATCTGTACCCGAGGGTATGTCTTCCAAGGTCTGTTGTTGTATCAAGTTGGATATATGCGCAATTGCCGCGAGTGTTGAGAGCGTCGAGTACCCCATGGCAGCTTTGTCATGGTTTCCACTCTGGGTATCTGTACTTGTCGGGCATCTTGCCAAACCTTTCAGATTCATGTCGTGCACGTGCAGTTGGGCGTTCAAGATCGCGAAGTATCCAGCCCTGCGCCCAAAAGCCCAGACGCTGGAACCCTGGTAAAGTTACCAGATCCTGTGCCAGAGAGCCTTAAACCCACGAACTTCCCAAACTCGCCTCAATCCGAAACTTTATAATTATAACCCCTAAAGACGAACCTTGCCGAGGAGTTCTTTGATCTTGGGACCGTCCAGTGCCGGAATGACTACGACAAGGACGTGCCAGCCAGTGTTCAGGGTTCCTAATTCAGAAATTCACGATGGATTGAATTGGGGTCTATGGGCAAGTCCGGGTTTGGAACCGGATGCTATGGAGGTTTCGGCCCGTGCTGTAGGCCAGAGCCAACAACTTCCATGTCAGGGGACCTCCTGCTCTTGCTTGTTGCGGACCCGGGGTGCTCTGAGCCAACAATGCACTTCAATCGATTTTCCCCTCACTGAAACCTAGACCTTAAACCGATTCCCCTCACTCTTAGGGGAGAAATTTTCTTTCTGATCATGGCAAGCCCATGGAGGAGTTCATCCACAGCGCCATCGTGGAGTGGTATGGCAGCCTGGAGGCGAGTGCGGTTTCCCAGGGCCGTGTGTGGCTTCATGAAGGAAAGCGGCTACAAGTATCAGCTGTGAGTTCCTTGTGCTGAAGCTGCAAGTACAGCAAGGATTTCGCACCTCGGTGATCGAGCGAGGACCGTAAAGACAAAGTATCCTGGAGCATAACTGTCTTTCCCGCTAGTATTGCTGTGCCACTACGAGTGTCGCTGTTTTTACTACTACTCATAGTCAGAATACTACGACTGCTGCGACTACGACGACTACGACTACGACTGCTACTACCACAACAACTACTACTACTACCACCATCACTACTACCACCATCACTACCACCCAGGCCACCACTACTGGCACTGCCACTGAAACACTGAACCACTGCCACTGCTACTGCTACTCCCACTCCTACTGCTACTGCCACTGCTACTGCTACTATGTTCTACTTTTGTTTTACCATAAGTTTTACCATATCCTATCAGTATCAACAGTGTGGCATGCGGACAGCAGGCCTTCACGGAGTACGTTCGTGGCCCGCTGCGCAAAGAGCTCGTGGCGACCTGTGGCACCGCGTTGCCAATCAAGCACCTTGGGCAAAAGGCTGAGACCCTGCGTGAAGTAAGCAACAGATGAAGCAGGCCTTCCGAAGGAGGTTGGTTTCTGAAACGCTTGGTCTCAGGTACACACTGATTGTCGTCACGCCCTTGGTGAGCCTGGGCATAGATGTGCTAGTGGCTCTCTGCAAGGCCAGGCCAGGGAAGCTCAGGGCAGATGCAGGCCGCCAGGAGGCTCTTTGTGGACTTGATCTGATAAATCTCATCAGAAGTGCTCAGATTCGTTGACACCAGCCGCATCATTCAAATCAGGTGCAGGTTTGCTTGGACTGCAAGCCCACGCCACCAATCCTTCCAAAGTTCCAAAGCCCCTCGACGCTTTCGGCCAAACCCTCCGAGTCGCTCATTCCGTATTACAAACGAACCCTCTGAAGTTCCTCCTGCCTGCGAGGGAGGCGCACCTCCCCGCGCGATCCTTTGCTATGGGATCCCCGGCTTGACATTCGGGGGTGACATGGGCCCGCACAATCGGTTTTTGATATTCTGCCAACGTATAGTCCCTGTATACATACATGTACGATGATATGTCCCCAAACCCTGTTTGAAAAATACTCAGGAACAAGCTCTTTTCTAGTCCCAACATCCCACAAATGCGAGGCCTCTCAGCCGGAGGACTGAATGGACAAACATGTCTTCTTGGCACGAACACTTTATGCTGCACAATGCACCCCCAGGACCTTCTTGCAATCGTTTAGGTGCCGATAGTGGTGGGCCCAGAGAGGCATCTCAGAGAATGGACCCCTGGTTCACGAAGTGCCAGGCAAAAGGCTTCAAGACAATCCCACAAGGTTGTTTGCCAAGGATGGGTACTCACAGACCCCAGCCCAATACACTTGAAATAAGGAACATGATGTGTTCCTTCAACCATGGTTAGAAGGCCGCATAATCCGGGATATTCCCGAATGAAAGCGTATTGCGCTGTCTGGCTAGCTTCTCAAGTGTTCACTGCGCATGAACAAAGGGTTGACGGTTTGGGCTTCAAGGCTTTAAGGGCGCAGGCCAGCCTCTGCGAACGGACAAGAAGCCATCCAAGCTCAAACTCAAACCACGGTAACTACATCATCCACATCTTGGAAACACGGTGTTAACCTAGATCCCGGCAAGCTAACTATGATTAGCCGAAGTGCCACACTGCCTACAATCGGTCGCAAGCTCTCTCGGCAAATCAACCCGAAACATCTGAAGAATTTTGAGCTTCAGGTTCGGTATGGTGCTGGGGCTCTTCACCTTCTACGCCATGGCCATGTTGAGATTCGGCATTTTGGCCGGATATTGGAGCGAAAGGCACTTTTCCGGATGCTTTAGCCGAGATGTGGCACTCGGAAATTCAGGTTTTCGGTGGTTCTGAGCTGAGAGTTCGAGCTTCCTTGGTCTCGCCGATGAGCCCTAAAAGTGTTTTCGGAGTTCAGCTCGTGACTTTGGGCGGATGCTTGTCGGAAGCATCCGGGTGTTAAGAGAGCATGCGTGGCCACGCTGGACGCTAATAGGGCTGTTGACCTGGATGGTCGGGTGAACGGGCATGGTCCAACTGGGGCTGGCTTGGATGCCTGGGCGAAGGGTTTCATCCTCTAGAACCTGAAACCAAACATTCCCCAATGAGTCCCTAAACTCCCCTAGTTCACTCTCAGTTAAGACAACAGACTATATAGCCAACGGCTCATGACAAAAACAGTGCCAGGCCTGTTCAAGATGTCAAGTCGACGGTAAGAAGAAAAGCGCACAGCAGTACCATCGCCCTACTTGGCAGCATCGATCTCCCCAAAGGCATCTTGAGTGTAAGAGACACGAACAGTACGTAGTCGTTTGAGCCCTTTTTCTTTCAGAGGTTCTTACGGCAAGCTCCTGTTGCCATAAGTGTCTTAAAAATGGTAAACCAGCCTTCACTTGGGAAGAACACCACCTGAGCTGAGGAGCGTTCCTGTGTGAACACTTCGCACGCCCTTTGAAGGGCAACTTGCAGAGCCTGCTGCAATCCTCGGGGCTCTTCGTGATCTTCGTGTTGGCGATCTTCGGTGGCTTGGCAGACCCTATGGTTATGACTCATGGTTTGAGCTTGAGTTTAGGGCAGTTGAAGCCAATAGACTTCAACCCAAAGGCCTGCAGGCAGTGTAAGCAGGCAGTCTCACCCGAGAACTGCCATGGCCTGCTGTTGAGACGTGGCCGGGGTTCAGAAGGATTAATCCGGGTAGAACCCCCTTGGACACGCGCAAGGCTTGACATGATCCCAAGAAACCATGCCGCCTGAGAGCCTCGGGGTCGCTAGGCCGCTAGGGCTTTCCAAGAACACGGACCATGATTCGGGATATCTTTGTATGCTTCAAGCCAGCGGCTCTACTGCGTAGTGACGAAGAGTGTTGCTGTGTGGTTCCAGCCAAGCCTGCCCTGTGAAGACACGTATGCACATTCTGTATTCAGTAAATCCTCACTTCCGTTAGCACATTGGAGCCACTGAATCTCGACAATCCTCCTCAGGCTCAATGCATCGTTCTCTGAATGTGGCTTGCTAGCTGCTAGAGTCATAAGAAAGCCGTAGTTTAGGGAACTACCCGCATGCATCCTTCCAGCCTGCCACCCTGTAGCACACTTATGTCTCTCTGTTTGGCCCTCCCTGTAGCACCTTTTGAGATCAGATTCCCGACAGCGAGAACTACGGAACTTCAGTCACCTTTCCGAACAACAACCCCGTGCTCTTTATGAACATAAATAAGCCCTGCGTCTCTGCAACCCTGTTGTTCTGCACACCTAGAGCCCCAGAGCCTAAACTCGAATGGCACGCGAAGTAGGGTTTGTAGGAGGTTTGGTGAGTAAGATGGGGCTCTATTGGGCAGGGTACACGTTGGGCCTTCTTAAGGGGAGACTAGCAGCAATGCTCATGCCAAAGCAGGCGGTGCCAGAGTCGCATCCATGGCCTACAGGGAAGCTGGGCCTCAAAGTTGGAAACGGGTGGGTCTGGGGGGTGATAGTGGAATCCTTGAGGAAGGTCCAGGTCTAAGGATGCTGCGCCAAGGAACAGGTCAAGGAGAGGGGCTTCGAGGGCTTAGCCAGAAGCAAAGGCGTTGGAACCATGGGAGTGCCAGGGCAGGAGTGTCTCAGAGACAGCTGCTTGTGAGCGTGGTTGTGCCAGTGCAGGCTCCGTTTTATGATCGTGACGGTATGTGGGCTAGGCCCGGCTAGGCGGCTAGGCTCTGGATTTGGGTTTTGGGTCCTAGAAAGCTGTGACCACCTAACCGTCTCAAAGCTTTCTCCTTGCCCCAGTCCCTTCGCAGTGCCCCTCAAGATACAGTAGTCTCGCAGTCTCGTCCTATACATGAGTTACAAGTTTTGCCTGCCCATGATTTCAATAGTTGCCTTAGCAACAAACTTCGTGGTGCTTGCAAGACACCGGCGCTCGAAATGCTAGACGCACTTAACAAGAGCCACTGCTTTAACCCTGAGAGAGAAGGAGCAAGGATGGTTTATGACTCAGGGCTGGGCTTCGGCAAAGCGCTAAAGACCAAATTATGTTTGAGCTGACGGGAGCCGTGTTCGTGTCGTAAACGCAGTCGCTGCCGTCGTCGTCGTCCTCCTCGTAGCACTTCTCATTTCTTCGTTGTTACACATCGGCTTCTACTGGCTGGGGTCAGTGCGAGGACTGTGGGGACGCACATGTCTGCTATTCGTCACTTCAGGCGAACCTCGTGGCTTCCGTCCTTTTCTGCTTCTCCTCCTTCCTCTTGACGCTGCCGCTCACTTAGCCCGCTCTGAGCTAAAGGGCATTGGAGTAGCTCTGAGCCGCACTTGGATCCCAAAAGCCGAGTCGGTTTACTCTGAAGCCCCTGTGTACCTTTCTGCACGTTCTGCTCTTCCACCCCAAATCTGGAATGCGTTTCGGTTTCAGGGCCCCAGGCTCCTCAGTTGTGGGAGACCCGCGAGCTTTCAGGTGCTTCGGATTCGGGCTAGGCGGTTTGCCCGGAAATCCCAAGCTGCTCCCCCCCATGGCTGTTTCTGCGAAGGAGTCAAGTTTACGATTTCTCATCCCCAAATCATTGATCTCCATCCATGTGTCAGCCCTCTCTCTGTTGAAGGGGGGATCTACACTTTTCAGGGGTGTCCGCAGCGGCCCTAGTGGTTACTGAGTAGAGCACAGTTCCTGGCAGTTACATCGAGGGTCCCGAGCTTGGACCCCGGTGGATCTCCAGAGTCTTCTTCAAAGGAGTGCGCTCCATGCACGGATTCTAGGAAACAAAGGTTTCGCCGTGCTGGGTGGGGGGTGGGGGTCTTTTTGAGATCTCCAGGAGTGACGGCAATGCCATTTGCAGTTGCATGGATCATCTACGACCAGTCAAGCTTCTGCATGTTTGTTGGACTGAGGCGCCAGTCTGGTTGTTCTGGAGGAGCAACGATACAGTACTTTGGCATTGGCAGGACTCCGGAGTCTGAGGGGTAGGCTAGGTGCCTTCACAGGTTGTACGGCATAACTTTTCTGCCGTTTGTGGCATCTAACAAAGATAACAGGTAACAGCCATGCCTTCTCGGAATGAGCTTCATGGTGCCATCGGGGAAGGGGGGTATCGTAAGGCTGTAGGATACATAGTGTGAGTGCACATAACAACCTGTGAGGACATAAAACGATATTCAACTACGGACACCTCTGAAATGTGCAACATTCACACCTCATGGCCATGTATAATATGAAGAGCCAGGGAGGGAGGGAGAGCAAAAGAGAGCGAGAGAGAGAGAGAGAGTTGCAGTTGGCTGAATTCGCTGGTGAGGTAATTATCGTTCAGCAACAGTACAGATACATTCGGCTAGCCATCACCACGTGTTGATGGCTAGTACACACAATCCAGAGCAACAAAGCTTAATAAGTAAGTATATTTATACACATTACGTATAAGTGTAGGCTTCTGTGTATGTATATACATATGAAAACAGATATATAGATAGATAGAGTGCGACATATCTCGAAGACCCCGGATTAATTTGGGTCCAGAATGCGTCCTTTCCGTGGACGTCTCACTTGGAGCCAGGGCTGTGTCCTGACAGACACAGCAGGGGTGACTTTGGTCAGCTTTCCTGCAGCTTTCCTCGTTCCCGTCTTAAAGACTCCGCAGACTTCTGAAACTGGAAGTTAGGGCAAAAACCCGTTAGGCTAAAGCTTCCGTCCGAGAAGTCCACATCTGCATTTTCTGTGGGGTCTTTACGGCACAATTGCCTTCTGTCAGGCCTTTTTTGAATCCAGGCCTGGGGAGAAATCTTTAGATTTCTATTCCAATGGCAGCGAGGATCACCATCCGTTCGAGTAGGGCACGCAGGCGATCAGCTACAAGTTGAGGGTTCTCAACACCATCGGACCTGAGTCGAAAAGTTTGCATACAGCATGCGGCAAGGCGATGAAATGACTTGCAACTCTGTGCATGTAAATTGTAAACCCTAAATTTGCAGAAGACCCAACGCCGTTTGTGTTGCCAAAGCTTGAGCTTTGTGTTTTTGGCCATGGTTGCACAGTCAAGCACTTTGTTGCATTACGGCCCAGGGGTTCGGATTTAGGGTTCTAGGTGACAAGGTGTTGGCATTCCATAGTTCTGGTCATAGAGGTGTTGGATGATGCTCCCGTCTGTAGGATAAAACTCACGGGAACCCGAATCTTTCAACAGTTCTCATGCTGGAGATGTGCATGCCCCTTTCGGAGCAGATTGGTGCGTTAGCAGCTACAGTAAGTACGTACAACTTACCACCGACCTTGTTTTGTCGATGTAGATTCAACCAGGCCTGTGCCTCTGTTGGTCAGCGTGCGTCCGTCGAACATGCTGGGAGATCCCCGCAAAGCTTATCAGAGTTGTTGATTTTTTGTGCCTGTAGCGTGCTCAGCTTCGGATCAGAGCCGTCGGCTGGATACCAAATGTCCGATGCTCCGAGTACCCATAAGCTGACTTCATGTAGCTTGGTAATTCACTAATGGTTTCCTTATATACAGAACAGTATGCCCTAAACCTCATTCTACTTCAGAATTAGGCGGGGTCCGAGTATAGGATGCCGGTAGGATCAGGTTTGAGGCCCGAGGCCGGAACGACCGGCCATGCCTCACAACGTTCACATAAAAGAACCCCGCGGCAGTCGCGCAAGCCCTTCGGGACCCTTTCAGTGTCTTCCTAGGGTCCTAGAATAGAGCTTGTTTTGCATCGCGAAACCGAGCTTAACCTCGTTTTTCTGGGTGGCGGTTAGACTTCAAAAGGTTCCTGTTATAGACGCAGAAATCGCTCCAGTACAATCCGATACAATCTTGTGCAAGAGCTATCCTAGGCACAAAGCACAAAGGACCTGGCATGGAAGAACAAGTTCGCCAGGAGTGGACAGACTGAAGATTCTCGCATCCCAGGATGAGCCATATGTCTTGCGCCCCCAGGCGACATGTGCGGCTTTGCGAAGCTGGGTTCGCAGCTCCTGCAAGCAAAGGCTTTCATCCACGCACTAGGCTTGATCCGTCGAGACGTCAAGCCGTCAAATGCTCACGGCGACATGTGGCGAGTTGAGGCTTGTCGATTGGGGTTGGTGCTGCCACATCGAGGATGAGCAAAACAATTTGGCAGGGACCGCCCAGTACATGGTGCCGGAGGTGCGGAGGAGGTGCAAAGTGAAGCCACTGACGTATGGTCCAGTGCATGCACCGTCATCTTCTGGCCAGCATCTCTTCAGTGCAGTGCCGCAAGGCACGGGAGCGAACAGACTCTTGAGGTCATGAGCCAGGTCCGTCGGATCGCCAGATCGCGGTTGCCGGCCTCTGGGGATCAGTAGCAGTGTCTGGGAGATTCTGCGTGGGATGCTGCACATCAGCCCCGCAGAGCGCCTCATGCACACCCCCCTTCTGGCGCAATCTGTGACATTGAAAGGTGCAAGTGTCAATATAATGCTCAAACGTGTTGTGCGCCAATCAGGAGGCTTAAGATGTCTTTTCCAGGTTTTGCAGCAATGGAGAGTGGCCAAGGGCAATCGGCACTCGTTCAGGGTGCACATGATTTTGATCCAGGGTTGTGTCAGTGGGCTCCTGGGATTCGCAGCTGTCGTTGCTCTTGTGGTGGATTTTCCGAGCGATGAGCCATTATGTTGTGGCGTGTTGAGCTTCAACAGCGTGCGAACGCTCGCCCCTGGCGGTATATCAAACTGCAGTTGGCAGCATGTTGCGTGGTGATTGTTAGGTGCGTGCGCACGTGGATGTGTGTGTGTGTGTGCACGTGCGTGCGTGGGTGGGTGCTGGGTCCGTCCGGTCAGTCAGGTCGGCCGGTCTGCCTGTCTGCCTGTCAGTCTGTCTGTCTGTCTCCGCCTCTGCTTCTGTCTCTGGCTCTGTCTCTGTCTTTGTCTCTGTCTCTGTGTGTGTGCGCGTGTGTGCATGTATGTGCAGTAGTCTAGTCTAGTCTAGTTTAATTTTGCAGCCTGCGGTCATCCGGCCCCTGGCCGGAGAAGCTTCTGAAGGAGGCCCCGTACCGCCGTGAGCTCAACCGCCACGGCGTCTCCGGACGTGGCTGAGTGGCCAGGCGCCACACAACGAAACTCAACGAATACCACGAGCTTGTGATGCCAGCCCCGAGGTACCTCTGAAGCGCATGGGGATTCACCGTGCTTTGCTGGACCACCTGCAGTGGGTACTGCAATATCGTTGTCGGCCATCGCCAGGGGAGGTTCGCTGTTCAGTCTGTTTCGCTTTGCTTGTCATGTTAATGTCCCATAAGCCACAACAGCCTGGAGCCAAACATTAAATCCTAAGTTTAGACCGTTAAGCCCTAAAGCCGTGAGCCCTAAGCCACCCAAACCAACGCCGGCAGCCTTGCGTGTTCCACCTTCAAAGCACTCCTTGTGGTTGGACATGGATGGGATACCAGGTCTTCCTGCTGCAAACCTCAAAAGTCCGGAACCCTAAGCCGCAACCCGTCAACTGGTACACGGAGCCTCACTGCCGCACTTCTTCTCGAGTGGTCCTTCTCTGCTGTCGAGTTTTTATAGTGCACTCGGCCCGCAGACCGTAGACGTGGTTTTGTGCTGAGTGGACTTTGCCGCAGAATCAGAGAGTCTAGCCACCGTTTCTTGTTGCAGCTCTTGCATGGATCCTATTTAACGTTATGGAGATCTAGAACTAGTGGGCTCTTTACCAGATTTCTAGACGAGCTCTGCCTCAACAGGAGCCCGGATCTTGAACTTGACAGATGCAACGATGCGTGTGGAATAGGCGCAGAAAACAACTTCAAGAAGCAATCAAGGACCACCCGCGGCGGTTTCAATCTCTTGCTGTTTTCAACGGCGTTTGAAGAGTTTTGGCATCGTATTTTCTGGGCCACTTCACAGTTGGACTCGCACGTTCTGAGCGGCTATGGCGCTAAGACGTCCGTGACAAACGGCATCGCCTCGAGTCAAAAAAGAAGGAGTCCCAAGTGCCATGTTGCGGAGGAGCATGGCCAAGGCATTTCACGCCTGGCCACGGACCTGCAAAACGCAGTCTTTTTTGCTTTTGGACCTTCCTTGGCTCCAAGGCTGACTCCATGATTCATGCATCAGCTCTGGCAGCGGTTACGAATTTCAAGAACCTCAGACTTCTAGTCCGACGTAGACGGGCAATCGCAGAGACATCGGTGGAATCGGCTCAAAAACTTGAGGCCCACCCGGTGGCCGTGTTTTGCACATTGTCGTTTGAGAGGCTGCAGCAGGCCATGTAGGATTTAGGGTTTAGGGTACATGTTTAGGCGCCTTGTTGTGCTTGTCTGCGTAAATCTGCCCGGGGGTCTCAGAATGAACATGGTGTGCTTGCAGGCTGAAGCCATGCCTGCCCTCCAGCTTTCTGCTATTGCTCGTCCAGACTGGGTCAGTGCTGCTGCCCGAGCCTTAGGAATAGTTGTAGCCTTTCGGGAGTCGGGGTTTCGAGGCGGGTCTGTCTGAGTTGAGCATTCCATTCTGAGGTGACGAGTGTTTGATCGAAGCTCTGAGCTGTAAACCCCAGCCCTAAACCGTAGCTGCGTTAGCATTCCTATCCTTGTCAGGAGCAGCGACTCTATGCCCTCCTTACGACCGGCCAGCCTGCGGCAACCGCAGTCGGACCCTTAAAGTTACGGAGGGAGGGGCAAGCTCGGGTTTCGTTCGAATTGGTGGTTGGTTCGGTTTGGCATTTAGGGCCAAAGTTAGGGTTTAGGCTTCATGTTTCGGAGTACCTCTTGATCGGCATGGGACTTTGGGTTTTGGGCTTTAGTGCTTCGGGTAAACTATCAAGTCAATACGTTCCTATGGCCTGCACCGTAACATTCTGATACATCAGGTGGACATCCTCGTGGCGGAGCTTGCTGACACCTTGCGCATCACGGTGGAGCAGGCGCATGTCCTTACCTGAAACTATTTAGGGCATTTCGGGTTCAATGTTTAGGGTTTAGGGCGGGGTTTTTATGGCTCCAGCGCGGCGAAGCACATCTGCTGGTGCTCTAGGTAGGCTTTGGGGCTCAGCGTGTTTGCTGAGGCAGTTTCTTTCGTTTCGAGGCGCGTATTCCACCTTATGCAAGGCATCCTGTTAGGCAGACTTCAATTTTATGACCCCGAGCCCAAGCCTGTGGCCTCAGAACCCGGGCCGGGCCGGGCCGGGCCGCACTCCAGGCACGACGGGAGGCTGAGCACCACTTAGACCTTGCCGGCATCCTGAACCAAGGCCGGAGACAAAGCTCGAGGCTTTTTTTATTCGTTCCAGGGGCTCGTCCAGGGACTCGTCTGGACTGAAGTGTTTGGGCCTTCGGGTGCTTCTGTCGTTCACGTCCTAACTCCCCCCAGCTCCCGCCAGCACGACCTGAAGCGCCGGATTGTTCCACAGGGCTGCCGCGACTCTGCCAGTGCTCTTCCGCCAGCCCACTGGAGCTCTCGTTGCTGCCTGCTCCGGTGTGCCACTGGGCCGCCTCCAGGCAGACCAACGGCCTATGCATGAGCAAAGAATAGAGACGACGCCAGAAAGAGGAAGAGGAAGACGACGCCTTGCGCTCCACGCGGCTTGCCTATAGGGCCTGGGGTACGGTGATGGGCATCATGTGCCAAGCCACGTGAAACACTGCAGACGAGAACCGGAGGAAAACACCACACCCCAAGTACATCAGGGCTGAAAACACGCTGCCGTCGACGTACCCAAGCAACCGGGACCTCACAAGCCTAATTAGCCACAAGACAAAAAGCTCAGGCGTGGCGATCAGGGACAGCACGATGCCGGAAAGCGGAACACATCGTACCGCAAGCGGGTAACCCGCATGTTGAGGTGTTCACAGCTTGGAGGAAGTTTCTGAGAATGCTGAAGGCTTAGTCCTCCCTCTGAACTGTCTGTTGCTTGTGGATATACTGAGCTGCACCCATCAAACTGCAAGCCCGAAGCCTATCCCTAGAGTTGGTCGAATTTTTCCAGCGTGCTCACCTGCAGCTTCCGAAAAGTTCGTCTAGAGGGCGGGGTTCCTTTGGCGCTACTCCGAACAAGAGGCTGACGGGTCTCGAAGTTCTGCAACAAATCAAGGTGGTGTTAGATAACCTCCTAGGTCCTGAACCCTAACCTAGAATGGAGCTTGTTGCAAGTCCCGGCAGGGCTCAGCCCTACTGGCACTAGCACACCCTTCATCCGAACGGTGGGCCAGACGCCCAAGGCAGGGAGAAGCTGTGTGTGCAGCGTCGGGTTTGGGGTGTGGGGTTTAGGGGTTGGAGTTTAGAGTTTAGGGCAGGTGGTATCTTTGAGAATGAGGTGTAGCCCCTCCATTGCCTTTGCAAACGAAGATGCATCGTGCTTGAGCGCTGACTTCCAACGGAATTTCCCGAGCATGTTGGGTTAGAATTACAATTACAACTAGTGGGAATTTCAGGGTTGAACGCGGATATTGGCTGAGGCTCCTACATTAGTGGGATGGCTTGGTGTCTAAATGATCCCCCTTGTCCAAAACTCCCACGGAGGCTGCTCTTTTGAACTGGGGCTCACCGCCGACATCGCCAAAGACGCCTGCGGCCTCAGGCTGTAGATAGGCCCCCTGGGTCGAAAGGAGTGAGAGATGCAGGAAGCTCCTGTTGGATAGCAAAATCCGACTCGGGGAGGATGTAACTCTGAAGGTTCGTTTGGATGTTGTAGTATCTATTTCCCAGCTGAAGATTCACTGAAGAGCAGAGTGATTGCATCTCTGTAGTCCCGACATGCTTCTACCGTCGAACTCCTGGTCCCAGACATTCGACTACCCTCGACTAATGATTCTAGACCCTGAGCCCCAAACCCCAAACCTTAAACCCTAAACCAAGCCTGGAACCCTAAACCGGTGGACAACCGGCAGCTTCCCTCCTGTCATCTCCGAGGCCTGGAGGTTCGGAGGCCATCGGTGAGTTGGGGCGGGACAGGGGGGAGTTGGGTAGGATTGAAGAGCCCTTGGTTCGACTTAGAGGGGTTTACTGTCCTGGTTCGTAAATATATTAGATTGGCTCGGGCCAGGGGTCATTGTTTGAGATGTGTGTGTGCGCAGGTGCGACATAATGATTCCAACTGTTACTGCATTTTGTGCTCATGGAAAATGCAGGCAAGCTACCTGAGGCACCTGTCCCGTTTACAAAAGCGCCTGACCTGAATGCCCCTAGCCCGGCAACCCTTGTGACTGTAGCGGCCTGCCAGGTGATCCAGCGAACTCGCCGGAGGGCTCGGACGGAAGGCGGCGTCGCGGCTGGTGTAGGGTGCAGGTTTTTAGGGATATACGATTTAGGGCTGGGGTGGAGCTCGCCAATCTTGAGGACATAAACATTCACAAAGAGTTGATAGGGTGAAAGTCTTAGGACCTTGGGAGTCGAGAATGCAGGTGCCGCGAAGGTGCAGTAACTGCTTCAAGGGCTCCGAGCATTTGAGAGCCGCCCGAGTCCTGTTATCGGATGTCTCTTCCCGTTGACGAGAAATGCCACCTATGGTGCCGCTGCAGGGGGGGGAGGTCCGGACCGTTTTTGCGCTCTCTCTCAAATGCTCCCTCAACCCGATGTGCTTTGTTGGAAAATGGGAATGCCAACGCTGGACTCATGGACTACAGCTTTGTTTGCCGAAGTTGTTTGATGCTGGCAACATTGATCCCGAAAGCCTGACAAAACCAATCCCCAGTACATACTCTCAGTTTAAGCCCATCGAATCATCACAACCCGAACCATTGGCGAGGCCATTTGCAGGTGCCCATGTCGGGAGTCAGCCCCGCCAAGAGCTCAGGGCAGGAACATAAAAGGTGCTCATCTGCTACGGGCCAGACTTCATATGAGACATGCTATGCTGTCGTTCCGATTCAGCCAGGGGCCATCGCAAGGATAACTGAAGAAGTACTGACAGGCAGATCTGAAGCAAGAAGCGTATCGAGGTCATGCACATGGCACAAAATATCACTGTTTAATTGTGAGTTGTAACTTTTGATATCGAATCATCAGTTACTGCTCGCCATCAGCCTGCATCTGCAGAGCTCCATACCGCACCAGATGGCCCGGTATTGACCTTAGCTCAGTCTTCAGAAGCGACCGAAATATCCCAATCTAATCCAAAACACGGAATCAAGCTCAAAGATGTTGTGAAGATACCGAGCCAGAGAAAACCCACAACTCCCTAGCTCAAAACTGGAAGCCGTCCTAGCCGAGCAAGTGAGCTGAGGAGGTGAAGGTTGAGATCAAGCCCGCTATTTCCTCCAAGATCACCGTGGCCGTCGTCGCACCAGGCCGGTGCCCGAACCTGCTTCAGTTTCCTTGACAGGGCCTGCAAGGTTTAGTGATCTGAAGTTTAAGGTCGTGAATGCACCACTGCTTGGGATCTGGGATTGTTGGTGTTGGGATTTGTTGCGCTTCGGTTGCTGTTCTGCTTTTGCTTGTGGTGATTCGCTTTCGGGCCTAGGCAAGCTTCCACGAAGCCATCGGTGGACTTGCAGCTGGTTTGCTTGTTGTCGTTCCCATTACTTGTCCTCTCAAAAGCATACTTCTGTGTGCCCTTTCAATGGTGTACAGACCGCTTCCTTCGAAGCGGGCAGGTGCCGGCACTGGCATCAACGGCGCGATTTACTCCGAGCTGGGCCGCAATCCATCGTTCAAGGCAGACAAGAGCGGCTTGCGAAGGTTAGACTTTGCAGGGCTTGAATCTCGTGTCCTCTTGCCCCTGGTTTGTGGAGGTCCAGGCTTTGAGGGGTGCAGATGCCGCTGCATGCAAGGTTGAGGTGGTCGGACGCTCTCGGGCGCCGTATGACGTCTACCCGCGGCTTGGCCGAGAGATCCATAGACTGCCCATAGACTACCAGCGCAGGCGCACAACCACGGCAGCAATGACAGAAACAGCAATAACTGCCCATTGCCTACAGCCTACCAAACACTGCTAGCACCGCTCGACGACAACAAATGAATGTTGTAACATGCATCGGCATGGGTATGTGGGGTCATTGAACTCATCTTCTGCGTGCCCTATCAGCCGAGTTACAAGAGCCATCCGCTGTGCAAGTACCAACTCAAACCATTAGATTAAGCGGAACTGAGTGAGCCTCGCTTGCATCAGCATCGTCAAGATCATCGGCATAGTCATAACCCATGTCAGTACAGTCATGCTAAAGTTGTCAGTACGTTTTATTCTGCATCATCCTGCATCATCATCATCATCGTCACCATCATCACCCACTACAACAACATCCCTGTCATCATATTTGTATTCCGTTTATTCATCTTCACCTGCACCTTCATCTTGCTCATCTTCAGCCTCATCGTCGTCATGATTCATGCTCATCTTGTTCCTTCCTCTTGTTTACACGGCATGCTGTTGCTCAGCGAAGGCCATGCTGGCCTCACGGTGCTCCTGCGCCGAATCTGCAGACTTTCGCAGACGAGGTTGGGAAGAGCCAATGCGTGGGTTCTGCAGTCGCGCGGAAGCAGTGCTGTCAAGTGCCGACACGCAGCATGATCCTTCCCATCTGCAGGGGCAACAGCTGGTTCTCTCCATGGCACTGGGGCCTAGGGGATAACCATGTGGTGTCAGGAGCTTGGGGTGTTTGCCCTGCACCGTCATGCATGCCATAGAAGGCAGAAAACTCGTGGTACCTTGACAAACACTTCTAAACCCTTCGCCATGCCTCCTATGTCAGACCCACCATTGTCCCCAATCTCTCAAACCCACAACCTCTAAAGCCCCCAACACCCGTGAATCTCTAGATCCCTGCCCCCTTGAATGCAGCAGGTCCTCGAGACCGGCGTGCACAAGGAAGTTCAGACCATGGTCTTCGGCTCCCGGGGAGGCCAAGTGGCCCGGACCCGAGGCTTTCTCAAGCCGCTCCATGCTCAGGGTTTCCGGATTGGGCTATGCGACAGGAGACCTCGTCCAAGTTTCCTGTGAGCCCACCGAAAGCCCCGAATTCGCAGTTCCTCAACTCTGGAGCCCTTCTTTATGTGCAAATCCCTACTGCAAGCTCTAAATCCTCAACCCCTTGCCGCCTTACATTCTGTTTGGCTCCCCTTTGAGGTTCTGCCACACCTCTGGCAGGCTCAGGTCGCTCCTGCGTGTTTTCAGCGGTTTTGTCTCTGGGACTCTACGCCCTGGGCCCTGGGCATGTACTCCTGGCTTGTCTATCTTGTGCTCTTGTGCTAGATGCTCAGCATGCATATCTGGCGCATCTTTTGAGGTTAATTATAGGTCTGTTCGTACAGCACTGAACCCCCAAACCATTAATAAACCCGTATCCTCCTAAACCCCACATGCAGGAACATGGGCTTTGTCCTCCGGTGCCACCGGCACTCTGCTCAGACTTTCTGGAGCTTCAGAGGCCTTTGGCCTTTACATGGAACCCTGACATGTTCGGTATTGCTTCATCTGTTGCAACATAAGAGCTCGCATGCGGTTCATGTGGGGCCTTTGTGGCGGGAGCATGTGCTGTTGTTTCCGTTGGTTCTGGGTGTACGTGGGCATGACTACTATACTATATAGTTCTGTGTCTACTTTATGTGTCGTTGCAGATCTCTTGGTCTTTGATGGCATCTCACATGGAACCTTGTGTTCAAGTAGCGGTTCGTGTGTAGTCAGTCCGAGGGTGGATCCTTGCGCCAGATTATCCACCTTCTGTATCAAATTGCTGAGGTCATGTGCCGCTTTGCTCCCTTCTGCCAATACTTGCTCAGTATAATCCAATGTAGAGGAATATTCTCTCACCAGAAAGTCTCTCTCGACAGAAACGGCTTCGTGCATCCATCTATCCAGGACCCTCCTTCTCCGGTTCGGTCGGCTTTCACTCGAGTCCCTTATCCGTCAAACAAAATACACTCCCTAAGCCACCTGCGGTGGAAGCCCTCCAAAGCAGAGCTAAGCAGAGGTCGTGGTCATCAACGGCGGTTGCGCATGGCTCCAAGTTAGTTTTGGGGTTTGCACACATGGGAAACCTAGATTTCTGATTACTCGAGCACAGTCTTTGTCCACATACACTTCAGGTAGAAGCAATAGCAGCGGCAGGCTTGACTACTGAAAGCATCACGGTCGAACTTAGCACAACTCATCAATCGTGCTAGGTCTCGGGCTCGCCATGATTAGAAGAACGCAGAACGTGGCAAGGGCTGCAACAAAATCACTGATAGTGTCGGAAAGAATCTTGGACGACAACAACCACGACGAAAATGGCGCTGGTTGAGCTGACACGCACAAACGCCGCGAGAATAGAAATCAATGATTCGAGCAGTTGAGCGCGTGGCAATGCAGGTGACGGTCACATTATCAAGTAGTGACAATAGCTTGCAGCACGACTGCGTACGTCAAGCATCGCAAAATCATCTACCGCGATCATGAAATCACGGCCAAGGCATGGTCAGCGAAACAAAGGTGAGCGTCAATCGAGATGCCAGCAAAGCTCAGGCTATGAAGTTGCCAACTCCCGTGCGCTGGCCGGAGTCTGCAGTGAGCTTTCTGCTGATCGGCGGCCAAGACAATTTCAGGCGCGGCAGTTTTGTGATTCAGGATTCAGTCAAATTCCTTACTAGTAGCAACATCGTAGGTATCAAGTTGTCGGATTGCAAACGGAGTTCTCGATAGAGTTCTTCACGATGCATGTCGTTCTTGCAGGGGACGCCTCAGCGTGGAAGACTACGTGGCAGAGACAAGGACGCCACTGTCCATGTTCCAGGCTGCTTGGACAAGACACTGCTGTTCTGCCACAGGAGCCATGTTCCACTGGCCAACAAGACCACCGCCATCTTGTTCGTCCAGGCTGGTAGAATTCAGGGCATGGCGCCTGCAAGCAACCGTGTCATAAATCGCACGATCTGACATTTTCGTGTGACCTAGAGCTGCGAAATGGGCGAAATGTGCAGTTTCAGGAAATGACGCACATGCCGCAGCAACCCTTGCCTTGCTCTCAGCTCTGCGAGCTCTGCATGCTTCTGTTTCTTTGCGACAGCGCTCTCCGAGGCTACGAGGCGTCCTGCGACTGATGCTGAAAGCCATCGCCTCCTGGAAGGCCCCTTGGCCCTTGGCCTTGCGCCTGGGGAGGGACCTTGGGCCTTGCGTGGGCTTTTCCCTCCCGTGGCTCCGAGTGGTCTAGGTGGAGGGCAAGTTGCCCTTGGAGCAGTTCCGGAACATCCTGGCCTTCCTGAGACAGGAGCATCTCAAGCTCAAGGGTGCAGCTATGGCACTATGCATGCCCAGATACTCCAGAGAGTCATTCCATGTCATGATGCGTACTGCCTGCAACAACCGTTATCTGACTGCATGCTCCTACAATTACAGCGTCTTGGCTTCATTTCTTAACCAGGACGGTTGGAGTGGGAGGCTGCTCTACACGACCTCAGCCGGAAGTTGGGAGGACATCAAGTTCAGCTCAGCACTGAGCTGCTGCGGGTCCAAGGACAGTCTGACAGAGGGCAGAGGGTGTAGGGTTTGTCCCCTCTTAGCCTACAGAACCTGCAGCCAAGGTTCGATGGACATCGACAAGCTGCAGGCTCGGGTTCGGGTGCTCATGGACTCAGGAGGCGAAAAGTCTGGCAAGCCGTGATCCCCGTGGGGGGCGGAGGTGGATGGCGCCGCACATGCTCTGGATGAGCCTTTGGCTCCGGTCGCTTCTCGGCCTGAACTCACTCGGAGCTACTTGATCGAACGTTGTCGTGAGCTCAGCCACCCCGCAACCCAAGGAGTTTACGGCCAAGGATGAGGTGAAGGCGGGCCTAGTAAGGAAAGTTGGACTTCGCACAAATCTCCTCTGTAGGGTTGACAGTAGGTCAAGAGTCGAAGCAGAAAAGGGTCCTTCCTGAGTGCCGAAAGGCTGCTTGCACTGATTCCCAAGACCTTTGGCTAGTAGCTTCAGTGGTCACGTTCAGAATTTCACCCTCAACTGCTTCAGCCCCTTTTTTTTGCTGAGGCGGTGTCTTGAGCGCGTTGAGAGAATGAAGAATCTTGCCCCAAATTGGCCACCGCCTGCCAAAGAAGCAAAAGCTGGAGTGGAAAGGCCCTTTGGCGCGCCGCGGTGGTTGCGGCCACGGGCAACTGTGGCTCTGCAGTCAAGGCAAGGAGCACTCATCACTCATGATACAGAACAATCACACCCTGAACTTTTACAGAAGATCCGGTACTCCTAGCTCTGTGGCGGATCTGACGGTCAGGCTGCTGCCGAAAGAGCCGAGCCCCAGGTCCGGAGGGCTCGGAGGGCTGGAAAGACTTGTTGATTGGCCTGCCGGCTGCTCCAGAGGCCACACGGATTATGCCAACCTTGCCGATTTCCCGTGCTTCAGAGGTGTGGATGCTTCGTGCTTCGTGGAGCTGAGTGTTGGCCGAAAATTGTTGTTAGCTGCAGGGCCTGCAAGTGCCATGTGCCGCTGGCTACGGGGCCTTCGGCGTGGCAACTCCGGCCACTGCCCCGATCTCCAAGTGTTTCGTGCACGCCGGAACACCTTGGGCCAAGGAAGCGACGCCGATTTCTCGAACGCTGGGCTTACCTTGCCGTGGGGGCCCTATGCAGACGGCGATTGTCTTATGTCTCTCAAGTTGCTTCATAGTTGCTAGTTTGTCTTTGCCGTCGTCCTGGTCATCCAGGTCGTCCATGCATCGCTCAAAAGCAATGACGGTACACCGCACAAAATCCGACGACGACGACTACCACTACTGCTAAGCTTACTACTATCCATTACCTCGTCCCCTTCATCATCCTTCGATCACAGCGGCTGCCCGCCATGATTGCCTCCAAGTCGAGGCATGAAAGCGTACTCTGGATACTCCACGCGCAGCCCTCAGAGCTCGGCCTCAGCATATGCAGGGCCCAGGGTCTGCAAGACAGGTTTCCTCCCTTCCGGGAAAGCGATTTCCTCAACCATGTCGCTGACACACACAAAATCCTGCGCTGCACGGGATTGTCATAACATCCACGAGTTTAGGGTTACGCATGAGTTGAATGCAGATTTCCGTCCAGCTGAGGGACTGCAGCCTTTGTGCCCTCCATTCAAGGCCTCAGGGCAACAGCCCCGCGAGTTCCGTGAGCCCATCGCGTGTGACCTTCTTCGGAGTCGACGCTTCTCCCAAACGAGTGCCTGTAAATTGAGAAGCGCCATGAGAGTAATGAGTACACTATGAATGGATGCTGAACAGCATCTGGAATTCCTCAGCCGAACTGCGATGCAGTATTGCCGCTGGGGGTATGGTCGCAGCTCTTCAGTTGGCTTCGTAGGTTGCTTACGGTGAAGCCAAAAACTATCAAAAAATAGCAGCTTACGACTGACGAGCTGCGCATGCAATCGGACACTTGTGCACTAGTCGGATCTAGTCAATAGTATTCTTTCAAAACCTGCACACGCGCTGCGGGTGACTAGCAAAGCGTGCACCAGACGCGTTTTGTGCACCTGGCCATTCCTTTGGAGCACCATCGGAGATGAGCTAGCTGCCCTGCTGATGTCAATGACGTCCCGGAAAGGGACGGTCTCTTTTGCACCTTGGTCCACAGCCTGGGCTTACAGCGATGCTGCAATTCAACCAGTCGTGGTTTTGCCGTAGCACTTTGAATGACAAGACGAAAGAAGCAAGAGTTACAACAGGCCAAGTAGGAATTGCAGCTATCAGTTCTGGAATTGGCATGCTTTCCCGATGCCTCCGCTGTGAATGGAATGAAGATCGTGATGAAAAAGTGAAGAGCTCACCTCAACGGATCCGGTCTCTCGGTGTAGAGAACTTGGCCGGCCTCTCGAGGCCTTGTAGCCTGAAAGCTGTTAACTCGAACCCCGTTAAGGCTGTGCCGTGTGTAGCTTGATCGGATCATGGAAGCTGAAGTCTCAGAGCACTCCGTGAGTTGCTAAGAGCGGAAACATGTGGTCTTCTCTTTGTGGGCCGCGGTGCTTGCAAGCCTTGCTACCTGGTTTCTTCTACACGACTTTTAAAGAGTCGCGGTTCCTCCCCATGCTAGTTTTCCGCACAACGTACTTCAACTTTGAACAAGCTCGAAAACCGAATTACATCCTCACCACTGAGAGTGCAACAGGGGCCTACTAGTAGTTTTATAGAACTCCACTCTTGCAGACCTACCGCGAATTCTTTCGGCAGTTCGGACGGGGGCTCTGCCTAGCAGCTCCAAGACACTCAACATGCGCGCAAGCACGCACAGCAACGGACAAGAATTTACAGACAGATATAGCATGAAATAAAGCAGCTAACTGAGAAGGCAGATAATTGGACGAAGTTTTGAAGTATGCCGGTATGCCATTTATTGATGGGACCTGAGCATGCTCGGACTCGGCATCTTGCATTTTGGGGTCACGCCTGGTTGACTAGCACATTTGGCCGCAAAGCTATGCTGAGCAGCCGCCTGAATCGGCTGCCCATGGGAACGATCCGACCTCGAGGCACATAAATTACATTTTGTAGCCGTACTGAGGCTTCGATTCATGACGCTACTGCTTGGCGCTAAAGTTGCCAGAAGCACGCAGCGAGGCTTTCTTGTGTAGGGTTTAGGGCTTTCGAGGGCTGCTAGGGTTCAGCGCTGGAGGGTTTTGGAAAGCTTTGGCTAGGGTTCAGGGTTCGAGGATTTTGGGGTTGTTGAATCTGAAACCCTTGATGCTTCAATGTGGACAGGCGGCGGCCCAAGTGCTTCGGCCGGGGCCATGGCTTTCATTTCCAGGGCGATGGCTTCTCGAGTTTAGGCGCAGGGCTCTTGGGGCTAGACGGCTAGAGCCGGGGCCTTCTTCAGATCTCCTGATATGGTTAAATAGATTGCTTTATATAGATGCCGTCAGCCTTTCTCCTTCACTCTCCCGGAATCCTTGAGCCCGGAGACATTGTTGCGGTCAACAGCTGCCCCAAAGGCATCAGCCACAGCTTCAGCGCGTGCAGTCCGAAGTTGGCGATTTGGCATTGGAGGATGTGGCCATCGTGAGGAAGAAGCCGCCGGCTGAGTCATCGACATGTTCTCACCGTCAGTGATCGTGTATTCAATGTATTCGTATGGAAGAAGGCAAAGTTGCCTGCTGGTGTCGAAACATGCTGTTGAACGATCCGCTGCCTTACTCTGCTTCAGGCTAGATGCCGCTAGATTCCCTAGGCCCTAAGCACCTCAGCCGCTTGGCCAGCAGCCTCCAAGCCGCCATGTTAGCCGACCTGAACAGCCAGGCCGAGAGTTGGGCTTAGTTTGTGGCAAAAGGACTGCAAACACGGACAGACAGGGGTCTTCGAAAAAAGTTGGAGTTGATGTGCTGCTATTGCGGGCCTTTCCGGGACGCAGGCAAACAGGAAGCTAGGTCCTCTAGGTGAGTAGCATCGAAGCAGGGACGACTGATCGGGGGATTAAGATCAAATGTGAAATCAAACTCTGTCAGGAATCCCCCATTCTCTACGCATATGGTTTGGCGCAGGTACAGAAGACCCAGAAACCCTAAACCACACAACCACACATAAGACTGTCAGTTGACGGGTCTCTGTATCAAACCCCTTTCATACAAAATTACTCTAGTTATTCGTGGTGCAGGGACTCTGTGATCGTGTTCCACATTTGGATGCTTCATTGATTTATCGCGACTTCAGACGCCGGCGGGTTTGATTTTCGTAGACCAGAGCACGGGTCAGAGCCTCTATCTTCAACAAGGGAGCAAGGGGGCGAAGGTGCTTGAATCCTCCGACGCCACCGCGGCACACTAAAAGCCTTCTGAGACTGTGCAAACTTGGGCCGTACCCCAGCCCTACCCTGAACATGTTGCTTTTGCTTTGCACTACTATGCTGGAGTCTCACAGACTGCAACTGGAAAGGCACCAAATTCGAGCACACCGGCAATGGCGACTGAGACAAGGCTGGCAAGCTTCAGAATGATTCCCATGCAGTGCGACGCACCACATTATTACAACAGACCTTGTCACCATGCGACCATGCCTCAATCTCCTCTGCCTCTACCTCAGCTTCCCAGACCTTTCCACCCAAGGTAAACGAGTCCCAGTGAGTTCTCGTGAGAGTGCCGAGATAAGCCGATGCGTGGCGGGTGGGGTGTTGAAATCGTCGTCCGTCGCTGTGGCCTGAGCCTCCAAGTCATAGTCGGAAGGGTGGGGGCAACATGTTTGCATGCACTGAAGCGCTAAATTACTTGAGCATGAGAACCGAAACTCGAATCAAGGGAAGAGATCTTACGGGTCTGTGCGGTCGTGTAAACTTTTGTTACCGGGTGGGACACGCTCAACTGTGGCTTATTAGTTGGATTGTTGAGTCTAGCAAGAGTCTAGCATACTCCACGTGAAGCTGTCCTTTTTTCAGGAAGAAAGTGCGACGTGGCAATGGCAAAGGTGAGATGTTTCTATCAACCCCTTGTGTTCCCGAGGCGCCCTCCCTGCCACATACCTGATTTTCAGGAGGACTGAAGCCATCAATGCCAAAGAAAGCAGCTGACAAAGGAGGTGAGATATTGATCTCTACTGGTATGTGCTGAGGACCTGTCGATTGGTTTCTGATTTTGCTTCAGGCACCACTGCTGATACAGTGCCTTGGATGTTTGTTCAGACCTGTGATTTTCCGGTTGCCCATTGCAGCTGCTCCGGAGAAAGCAAGAGTGATTCAGTCGGCTTGCAGATCCAAGATGTATGCCGGAAGCCGCAGATGTCTTAAGCCGAGAGGCGCTGCTGCCTTTTTGATTTGTAACACAGCTACCATGGGCACCAACATCAAGGGCGCAAGCCCGTACCTTTTTTCATGTTCACGGTGCGGTCAAAACAGTGTGGCTTGCGAGATGTTGCATGTACCGCAGAAGGAACGGGGCCGGTGATAGACTTGAAAAGCAGACATATTCGACTTAGACGACGGTCTCAGAAGGATAGGAATCAAGGAGTTAAGCGATAAAGAATGCCAGAAGCAATGCAGTACACTCTACCGGGAGCTGATTTAGAGTTTGGGTTTCGGGTTCAACTATCAATGTTTTCGTGTTTCCGTAAACAAATCGTGCATTCACGAGCAAACACCATTGTCTGCTAGATCTTCACGGATCCTTCTGGTCACACAGGTTTGGGGAGTTTGTCCGTTGCCGCACAGGCAGCAGAAAGCCGATGCAGTGCAGAAGGCACACCAGGGAATGGGTATTCTTTCCGCCCTACAGCTCACCCGTTCGTGCTGCAGAAGTGCACCTTGAGCAGATGTGCTTGTAGTTTAGATAACCTCAGTTAGCCGGATCCGGTGGGCCTGAAGAATTTGACAAGCATAGGAGTGTAGAGTAAAGAAGCCACAACACCTGGTCGAACCCCGACTAATGCGGGTGGGAAGAACCCCATGCTGAAATGGTTCAACCTGGGGAATGTTGCAGTTGCGGGTTCTGGATTTCAGGGCCGCGGGTGGTTGCATGCTCAAGACTCCAATGATTCGACGTCACAGCACTCGATGTTGCAGTTAAGATTGACCCTCTACCCTGTCCAATCGACGGTTAAAGCCAAGCCGTACTTGCACAACGCGAGGTTATTGGAGAAACTATGCCTCCAACGCTAAAGCCCGGCGACCTACATGAACAGCGAACCCAAGCTGCATAGAGGTACCGCGCCCAAGACTTAGACCTGACACCAAAAATACCAAAGCTTAAACCCAAACCCCGAAACTCTGAACCAGGGGGTGGCCCTGAAGGCATCGCAGGCAGCCGGCTGATCGCGAACAATAGATTCCTCAGCAGGACCTCTTACTATCCCCTCCTTCAGAATACCCTTATGCCCAGAGCCCAAGCATCGCCTCTGGAGACATCCGTAGCCACCCCACGAGACAACAGAGTTTCACAGCTGCTCCAGTTCGGGCATGGTTGGCATGTGTCTGGGGATGTATGTATATGTGTATATATATATGTATGATATATGTATGATACGAGTATATGTATAATACATTTGTTTGTGAAGTTACGTGTATGTACACAGTACAAACGTCTGGCGGCAGCGCTCAAGTAATGCAGGTAGCATGGGGCGCAGTTGCCCTACTCGTCAAGTGACTACGTATACGATACACTACCGCTGACCGTCGCCATATTCGTTCACTCTATTTCTTTCCTTCGCATGTTAGTGTATCCTCAGCGACCATACTTTGCAACCACATTGCTGCCTTCACCGAATGTCTCACCTGGGAGCTTTGCCGGAGCAATGCTGGTGGGCGCAACATGGAAAAGAAGAGATCACCGCGTGCTCACTCTGCCATGGACATGCACCTAGACGTCACGACTAGTTGAAGATGGTTGCACTGTAAGCTCGAGCCTGCATGGGTAGCCGGGTGAATAGGAAGGGTTTGCCAAGATGTACTTCACATGCTGCACCTGTGTTTCCTTTGCCAACAAATGCACGTTACAAGGTGTTTTTTGCACATGATTCCTTCTGACATCTTTTGATGCCCATCCTCCATCCGTGCTCTTGTGCTTGCCGTGGGCCTTTGTTACAAGCCTTCAACACATGCACAGGTCCATCGTCCAGGAATCAACTGTTGCACCTGTCATCGCTGCTTTGATGAACACGATGATGAGGATTATGGCGATGGTGATCCGAGTACCCTGTCTCCGAGGTGGCAGCCTGCGACGAATCGTGCGAGATGCCCGCTGTCTCGCTTGGAAAATGTACCGAGTTGAGGGCTCCAGGGTGCACGAAAAACAGGTGTGTTCGGGATAGGCATGGCGAGGCTAAACATAGTTGCTTCACTGAGCTGCGCAGGGCCTCGTAAGCTTTTGTTCTGGCCAGCACTTGGACAATTTTGGGATAGATCTGTTTGAGGAGCTCTGGATGATTATTATGGCGTTGTACAGACGGCTTGGCATGTTCCCAAATTTGTCACAAAACAGAGTTGTCGTCCGCGACTGGTTCTGGCTCGAAACTCATGTGGAGCTCGGCATTGTGCTGAATAAGCTCTTTGCTAGCAGGTTGCTGTGATCAGACTTCTTTATGCCAGCAGTTTGAAGACCCTGGTTGAGGGGTGACTCTTTGTCACGAAGAAAAGCTCGGAGTAACTCTGACGGGCCAGCTGTGCCACAGATCAGCCCATTTGTGGTAGTCTGCCAGGTGCAAGTTGCGACGTAGGATGTTCTTTGATAAGAGACTTAAGGACTGCTTTAAGGGTTGGCCACCAGAACTCAGCAGTCGAACGAGTGTAGCTATTATGACTATGAATAGGATTACATTGTGTTATTGTCACGGTTCCTGATTGTTTTGTCGCTGTCATTAGGGCTGTGGTTTTATATGGCCAATGGTTATTGTTAGAATCAATGTTATCGATCTTGTGATCAGCGTTGTTGCAAGCATAGATCCTTCTGGCACCATGGGCGTCTGGGGCGTTGGAGGGTCGGGAAGCCCAGACAGATGAATGATGATGACGTACCCTGTCACCGCAAACATTCAAACAGAAGCATGTCTGCTTGCTTGTCTTGCAATACCTTGAAATGGCTATGAAGTCCGACCTTGGTTTGGAAAGGTCCATGGCTTCCCTGGCTGAGGGCTTGTTGTGTTTCCAATTGAAACTTTCAGCTGTACGAGCCTGGGTCAGACGGGAGTCTAACCTCTGCCATTTCCGCATGACCTCTGTTATTTCATGGCCCCCGGCGACCACCCGGCGTGGATGTGTCTACCTGTGATGCGCTCCATTGTGCATCTTGGGGTATCAGATTCAATCGTTGAAGCCCGGCGTGTTGCAATTATTGTTCTTTCTGTTTCTATTGATCCTTGGACTGGATCACACGGGCGCGCAACTCGTGTTGTTTCAGCCTTAACATGAATGAAAACTGTATGTACTACCAACGGAGGAGCATCACAGTCAGACCCGTAAGAGCTTCGAAGGACTATGAAAGACAGGAATGGCTTAGGCTCTGACGACCATACACAAATCCTTGGCCAAATTATGTTTGTGTCCATGGCGGTATCATACGCACAGTTCCCGGCTGCAACTCCTTGGGGTATCTATTGTTGAGGGCAGAGCGGCGAAACATGTTAGTTGTCATGCCAGCCTGCGATGCCGCAGCTCTTTGCAGCTTAACGTGCACCGTGAATTAGGAGCAACAGCATTCTCAGAATCATGAATGCTGCTTCACCAGCTTCCAGGGACCATTTGGGCTAGTCTGATGGTTTGGTTCACACCCATCCCAACGGTATTGGAACTGAGCTTTTCATGCTGTGACTGCGAGTGCCTCCGTGCGTTTGCTCCTTCTTTTCCTGCTACAGCATCCCAGACTGCTGGATAGATCCCAGGGCGTGCAAGAACAGAGACTGCAATACTGGCATGCTGCCAAGCCTGAGCTGCCAGCTCTCTGAAGGGTGACTCCACAACCCCAACCCAGAAATCCCGAAACCTTGCAGTCGCTCTTGTAATCTCTTTACAAGGGAGGATCCCTGACCCGCTCAGGGGGAGGGAGATCTTCCTCCTCCAGAGGGCCGCCCAAGCCCTGGCAGTGAGCTCAGTCTGGCTTCATGTGGGAGTCATGTGCTTCAGAAGGTTCGACATACGGCTTCAAGGCAACTAGGGTGTCGGGGACATGGTTTTGTAGCTGGCTGGTTACGGGTGTCAGTATGCTTCATTGGTAAACAGCAACGAGTGGTAATTGAGTTCAGAAGGCAGGCTCTTGTAACTCAACGGCCATGTGAACGACCAAAGGGAGTTGCGAGAGTTACGTGGTGCAGTCCGCAGCTCCAGGCGGAGTGAATTAGAAAAGCCATCTTGAAGAGTGTCACAAGCGGATTGGCTTTGGGCTGCGACTTGGAAACTGGTTCTTCAGCAGTGGACCGCATGTGGTGTCTATGCAGCTTCGCATTAGGATAGCAGTTCGATTGCTATGTGACAACGGCTTCGCATTGGCACTGCATCCATGCTGAGAACTCACCCGATACGAGTTTGAAAAACTGACATTCCTCCCAATAGCTACAAAGCAGATGGCCCTAATAGGTTAACGTCATTCCGATGGTAGTTGTCGCTCTTCCTGCCCTCTTTTGAAGGCGGATCGCCCACAGGTGGATTCCTCAGCCAATCCTTGGATTCTGGTGTGGGCCGTGCAGAGATTGAATCTGGCGAGCTGCAGAGGGCATAGTATCTGTCAACATCAATATCCGCGGTCAGGAAGGCTATAGTTGAATGAATGATTGCATCATGACAAGATCATGAAAAATTGTGGTTGCTACCTGGTCGTTTCGTCGTCGAAGTCCCATGCAGCTGGTTAGCTTTCCAGACCGAACTGTTGGGGGCATTTGTCCTTCCAAATCACGAAGGCCCTCACCTCTCCGTCTAAAGGGTCGAGCCGAGACATCTAAAACTTGATTCGACTCGGTCACCGCTGCAAGGCGGCAGCGGCCCGGGCCACCCTGCCAACGCTGCTGGCTGGACCCTTACGACGAGATATTTTCTTAGTAGCCCGTTCGTTACGATGGGTGCCTATACTCGGGTACCACCCCCGCCCAGTAACAGTGGAAAACTACTTCCCTTACATACAGCCACCCAGAAAAAGCACAACTGTTTGGGGCCTCTGGAGTTTCCAGTTTTTGGGGGTCCCAACTGTTCAGCAGGTTTGGGAGTTCGGGAGCCCAGGCTCTCGAATCCAGAATTTGGCATTTGGAGTTTCCAGATTTTGGGGGCCCCANTTTTTGGGGGTCCCAACTGTTCAGCAGGTTTGGGAGTTCGGGAGCCCAGGCTCTCGAATCCAGAATTTGGCATTTGGAGTTTCCAGATTTTGGGGGCCCCAACTGTTCAGGAGGTTTGGCATTCCGAGTATCCAGTATAGAAATCTTGGGGGCCCCAACTGTTCAGCTGGTTCTCGATTTCGGGAACCGAGACTTCAGATTACAGAATCTGGCACAGGCTCTGTTTGAAGGGGCTTCGGAATTCCGGAAATAACTGATGCTTGGTGCTTTGGGAGGGTTTAGGATTTCTGCAGCAAATCGGCGAGAGTTTCGGAATTCGCCCGAAGGCAGATAGTGGAGGGTTGAAGAATTGATGCTTGGTGCTTTGGGGGGGGTTTAGGATTTCTGCAGCAAATCGGCGGGAGTTTCGGAATTCGCCCGAAGCCAGATAGTGGAGGGTTGAAGAACTGATGCTTGCTGCTTAGGGAGGGTTTAGGATTTCTTTTCAGTTGAGGGTTGCAGTCCAGTGACTAATTGGAAACGAAAATTGTTCCGGGCCTTGCGNAAAGATTTAGGTTTCACACTGAAGTCTCCTGGCTGTTCATTTTTCATATTTGGAAAACGGGTGAACTCACTAGATTTTCTTGTGCTTTTCGTTGTGGTTCAGATTGTGGTCACTGTTAGGGGGCGGGGGTGGAACCCAAGCCTATACCATTACGGCGTGTGCTGGCACTCTCTTCAAGGTACGTTGTCTGTCCACGATGCATGTACCAGACATATGTATTTGGTTGTTGCGCCTGATCACAGCAAGCATGATGCACCAGAACGGACTCTCTGCCTGAAGAGTGGAATCTGAATACGTGCCTCATGGAAGACATTGCCTTCAACGTGTGGCTCGCTGAAGGCAGTTCTTAGGGCAGGCTGCATGATCTCGCACCATTGGCTGGGGTTACAGTCCTCCACTGTGCCCTGCAAAGTTCCTATCATGTTTGAGTGAACCACTCACCTGAAGCGTGACACATCAGCATGTGCCCGCAATGTTGCATGCACCGTGTGGCTCACACCGCCCGAGCTGTGACTTAGCAGCAGGAGTTAAAGTGTTTAAAGGCAAGTTAAACGCATTGAAGATGCAGGAGGATGCTCCTTGCATTTGCAGTTCTAGCGGAGGGCACGGATGCAACCCCCAGATGTAAGGTCCGATCGGCCACGGTGCGGCGGCTTCAGGCAGGTGGGTACGCCGCTTGCACGCCTGCGCGACGAGCGCGGTGCGCCGGCCAGGCTGTTGCAGCGGCTCGTGAGATGTTGACACCCACATACGAGACACTGTTTCTGGATCACACGACGCTTTTGGCACATGCATTCAGACCGAACATCACGGCATAGTAGGCCTGCTATAGCAATCTGTATGACCCCCACTATTTATGAAGGAAACCTTCCTCGGATTACACATTTATGACGTATGACCTTGGATTTGCGACGGTGCACAACTGAAGGTATACTATAAGTTTAAGACCCTGCAAATTTTGATTGCCGAATAGCTTGACACAGGACTGTGTTCTCGGCAAAAAAAGACCCTGCAAATTGTCATTTCCTAATAGCTTGATGCAAAGTAAGACCCTGCAAGTTGTAATTCCCCAATCGCTTGACACAAACGGGAGTTTCGAAATTGTAATCCCCCAGGCAAAAAGCAGCCTGCAAATTGTAATCCCCCAGTAGCTTGATGCAAAACAGGAGCAAATGCTGCAGGTTACAGTATTTGCACGCAAAAACTGAGGGCCAACGTTAGCAAAAGGCATGGGCGACCGCTAGCGTTAGGAAAAATAAAAACCCTCCGGCCTTGTATGGGAACCTACCATCGTGCCAGCACGCTTGCTTAAGTTCTTCAATGACACGGAAGCGCTGCTAATCTTTGCATGTGAAAGAACAGTGGTTACAGGGTTGAGAATATATCGCACGCCCCCGACAAGGTTGTGACTGACCAGCATTGTAAGCCGTGTCGTAAGGAGTCTGCAAGTGCCATGGCGTCGTGTTCAAGACACCGATCGTAGCTTCTTCACGGTTTCGCATGTGGGTGTCAACATATTGAAACCAAGTCGCAACGATTCACCGTTCATTGGCCACCTTGCAGCTTGAGATCAGCAGCTGCCAGCAGCAGCTTCCCAGTGCCCGACTTCAGCACACTCATTTTCGGCAAGGGTTCCATGTTTGTTCGCGTGACTCTAGCACCCGGAGGCCTGCAGTTCAAGTCGGATCATGAACGCACCCGATCTTAAATGAACCCTCTTCTGTTCAATGTATTTCAGCCAATTCCTCACCATGTTTCTGCGCCAGCAGGCTGTAGCCGTCGAGCCAGCAGTGGAGCAGGCCATCGAGAATGTACCACATAGCGCAATTTCAGTTGCGGTGCTACAAGTACGACTAGCTGTTAATTGCACTACCCGAAGCTTCAGCTTGACATCGTCGTAGCAGTAGCGGCAGAAACGGCAGCCGCTGCAACACCTTTTTTTTTGAAGTATTTATCAACCACATCAACGAAAGAGCCGTGATCGTCGCAATAGCAACGGTAGACGCGCGAGCTGTTGCAGCGACTGCGCCATCATCAGCTTTGTTGCGCTATACGTCTTGCCTTGCCCAAGATTGGATGCTGACGCACTGCCAAGTTGTGGGCCGACTAACGTCTTTGGCACTTGGAAGTTACGCAATGCTAGTACTAGGTGTCTGCAAATTTCTCAAGTCTCACGTCTCAGTTCACATGCAATCATGCACGCCGTGAGCTCACCCAACAAGCCATCGCATGACACAACATGGTTGCCATGAGGATTTACGACGCCTGCTCCGAGTTTGGTGACCGAGCCACTGTCATTTGTCAGGCTCCCGGAAGCCAGGACGTGGGCCGACTGCAGGCAGGCAACTCGTGCGGGGACCCAGCCGCTTTGCACGCCTCTGCGACGAGCGCGGTGCGCCGGCGAGGCTGATGCAGCGGCCTGGGATGTCGTGTCCTGGGATGAGTATAGTGGGGCTGCTTATCGATAGCTGCTACAGGGTTCCGCAAAGCTACGGAGGTTCGATACGGGTTGACTTGTTACAAGAAGAAAACTCGCTTATTCGATCACAGCTGAGCCCTTTCAAACTAGATGGCCAAAGCAGAAAATTTGCGGCTCGACCCCGACACCGATCAATGTCGAAGCCTTAAAGACCCACGTCTATGTTTGTGGCAAAAGCATGTTTGTCGTGTGTATGGATGGATGTATGTTTGCATGTATGTCGCTGTGTCGGTAGGCAAGGTAAACTAAAGTAAGGTAAGGCAAGGTAAGGTAGGGAGGCATGTTAAAAAATGTAGGCTATGTATTTACGCGTATACCAACGGATTCTTCCTGTGTGGATACGTTGTCCATTTCAAGCTGAACGCATCATGGTTTCAATCGGGTGGTTCGGGCGCTTGTAGAACTGAGCAGTTTTCCTTCCTTCAAGGGGTGCCCGGTTTTCATGGTGCGAAACACGGTTGCCATGTTGGGGTGCACTCGTGACCGGATGCGGAATGCACTCGTCGCTTCGGTACGAGAGCAGCTTAGCGAACACGGAATTACGCGATGTGATATGTGGGCTTGAGCAAAAGTAGGTTTCAGAATGTGGACACATTCTGTGATTGGCTGTGTAAAGTTGATTCAGCTACAATCTTATTTCTGCCATGCCACCTGCCAGAAGTTGATTAGGTCACAGAATATCGGTGGTTAAACATGCAGAGCAAACGGCCGTGGAGATTGTTCATCTCGTCCCGTTTCGATCTTGATGCGAACATGCAGGTTTACCGGTTGATGTCCAAACGGTTGACGGTTGCATGTTGAGGCTTGCCTCCTTTCATGCCTCCCTTTAACCAGAATGCTGGGCACAGTAAAACTGCAATTCGATAGGCCGCGGTTTCGTTCCGTTCCTTCGGTTTTGGCTGAACTTCGCGATGCAATTGAGCATGTCTTCCTAAAATCTTCGTCCATTATGTGCCCAGTCAAACCATGCAGATTGTAGTTTGAGATTCCGTGTGGTTAAGCTGGACGGTCGCCGCTGGGCGGAATGCCCAGTGCACGTGTTTAGTCAACGGGTCTTGCACTGTCCGTCTTATTGTTTTTACTGTCGCAAAGACTTCGCCATTCAATCTTCGAAATCTTGTGGTCATGGCGAAACCCTATAGCAGGCGAATTCCTAAAACGATAGCCCCTGTTGATGGGAGGTGCCAGTTTCACCGCAGCAGCCGTTTGAGGTTCTTGCCCCAGCTTCTGTTTGAGCGACTGCTTAAAGTAGCATGTAAGGTGGGGGTGGAGGCTGAATTGTCCTCGAAGAAAACGGCCTGCAAGCTTGTCGCACTTGAGTTTTGGTGGTTCCTGCTCAGTTCTGCATATTGTCTAGAGCAGCCCAGCTCTTGGCGGCACGGCGGATTGTACACTGATGTTGGGGTAGGGTTTCTAAAAGATCCGGAGATGGTTCTTTAAACCTCGTGTGCAACCTCGTACTCGCATTGTGCGCAAGATTGGTACGTCCTTTTGGTCGAGGTTGCAATAGAAGATCGACGTTTGTTTTTCGCATGTCTCGGTTGAAGGGTCCAACACTGCATCGAGCTGTGGTATCCAGTTCGGCATGTCTCCGGAAACCTTGCCTTCGTGAGTTGTTCTTTCCTTTATGATCCTTCACACCGACAGCCCGCACAGGCTTGGCTTGAGCCCGAAAGTTCCCGGAAAATGTTTGCAGAATGTTTGATTTCCGCGATTATGGTGAGTGCTATGCCGCTATGCAGCCATCCTCGAACCGACTCGAGCGTGACCCGAACCAATCTAATTACTACCAAACCTGCATGGTTCGCAACGGACTAGTCCCAGGCTTGCTGCTGTTTCACGTGGCTGTTCAGGCCTGGCCTGTGAGGGAGTTGAGCCCCCCCACCAAAATTAGGAAGAAAGCGGTTTTAATTATCAAGTCCAGGCAGAAGGAAGCACTAGCTCATCTCAATGATTTGAGGGGTGAGGGTGTCTGGTACGTCACAAGGCTTCTCGTGTTTTTTTAATCAGAAAGAACCGCGTGGTGGTGTTCCGGCAGTTTAGCTACATTGCGGCTGCCGGGTCTCAGTTTGCGGGGCAGGGAAAGCATCGCAGGACAGGACTCTCCAACCTTTGCCCTTTCTAACCTTTGCCCTTCTCCATGCGCATCGAGAATCAAATTACGGTATCCGCAAGACGGATAATTATGAAACGCTCCAACGCATGTCTTGCTCAGCCGTTCTTCGGTCGGATTGGCAACAAGAAGGAAGTCACAAGTAATTTACAGATGTGGGTTCCTTAAGCGAGGCTTTGGTTTTCGCAGGAGGTGGTTCGTTTCGGATGTCATACCGAGCCTTCATTTAGAATGCACGACGGCTTGGCCATGACACAAGTTGATGGCTCCCGCCATTGGGTCGCACCTTCCATGTTGGGAGGATTCGTATAGTCGGGTGGTTCTTGGGTAGCGGAACAGTTGACGACATCGACATGCCTGGAGCCAAGCTTGCTGGAAGCTCGACCATGACGCAACTCCTACATGCGTCCTGATAGGCCTGCGAGCTTGCATTGGGTTGCATCCACTAGGTGGTGTTTTTTTGCAGCATCTGCAGCTGTTGGGATGATGATGTGGGTGGAGAAACCAAAAAACTAGATTCGCCGGCTCGAGGTTGTGAACAATTCTCGGATCGAGTGTTCAGCAGGCTCTTCGAGCCCAAACGCTTACCTTCTATCTTGAAGTCGAGGCGCTGTCTGGAACCGCTAAAGGTTCGAGCTATGAGATACAAGGCATGCTATTTTGGCAAAGATTCGAAACGTGCAGAGGCGTGGTATACTGTGCTTTGGGAGGATTAGAAACTGGCGAGAGGCACCAGGCACCTGTCCGACATCTTGTTGAGGAGCTTCACCCAACTCTAGACTCTGTCAACTGAGTCTTAACAAGTTATCCCGAATTGGGTTTCGTTGTGTGAAGCCCGCAGAGTTAATCCGACACTTCCAGATCCATGTGGGAGTCAATCAGGATATTGGGTTCAGAACCTTCCATCCCAGACCCCAGAGATTGCATCCTCAGACGGGGGGTCAGGCCACTCTACACGGCTCCAGCGCCTAAGGCGCAGGACTGCGGAGGGGAGAACTCGAAGCAACCAAAACAGTGGTTGGTGCAAAGTTGTTTAAGGTTGGGAGTTCGCGATTGCGTGTTTGGAGGTGGTTTCGGTGAGGTGGTCCCAGCCTCAGCTAGGTAAAATAAACTGTGTGGCAACACTATTTCCTGTTACGACTCGCGCTGGTCTTTGCCAGGCTTAAACCACAAGGAGCGGTAGCCACAAAGCATGTTACGAGTTTCCGGGGATTACAAGGCCACTTATGTTCTTGATGCTCGCGTCATTGTAGGGCAATCAAGCTGTTGGTATCGTTTCTCTGCCTCTTGCAGCGCAGGCACTATGTAAGTACGTGGGTCTGTATATCCCAGCAGTCATTACCATATTCTGGTGCAAAACCACCCAAGTCCCTATGCCAATGATTAAGTGGTTAAGGCCCCTGTATCATGCCCGCCAGCCCAGCAGCCTTGTTGCATCGGCTTGAGTGCTGCTTTACGGCTTTGGTCTTCTGTCTGGACTCGCACCGGCATTTCTAGCATTGAAGCCTAGCGGCCTAGTTTAACCCACCAAAGCCATCAGAGTTTTGTGGGTCTCCGTTGCTCGTGTGTTCTGTCATGACTTTCGTTTGCGAGGGTCCCTGCGCAACAAAATCCCTATGTATCTTCCTCGACCCCGCCCAAACTTTCAACAGAGCTCTTAGTTAATTCTGGACCTTCACGATTGAGGTCTTCTAACGGCCGTGTAGAACCTGCATCAGACGCCATCAGTTCATTCGCTCTACTTGCCGGTTTTTGCGTTCGAGACGAGAGCGGTGAGAGACGAACCATTTGCTCTGTACGAGATTCTTGGGCTGGCTGGTTCACATAGGAAGGCAGGGAAGCGCAACTGGTCTGGTTGGGTTTACAGTTTTAGTTGCAGCTATTTTAAACTCGGCAAATGCCTCCGTTACGAGGAGCCGCAATTTTCCGAGCCAGCCCTTGAGGCTCGTGCGCCCACTGTATGTTATTGTTGGCCTGTGCTTCTAGTGGCAACGACGGCTTCGTCGTAGCAAAAGCAGTTGCAGCAACAGCGGCAGTATTCGCAGCAGCTTTCGTGGTAGCAGTCGTCGTCGTGCTGCTAGTGGTTGTGCCAGTGGCAACACAACTGGATTTCCTCTCAGGACTTATTGCTATGTCGCCATTTGTTTAATGAAGTTCGCTTGCGACTAGGCGGATAGCAGTGACAGCGACAGCGGCTCTTGGACTTTCGCCTTGTGCCTGATTTAGCTTGTCGTGCTGAGAAGCCTAAGGCTTGTTCCAATTCACACACACCCACACACACACACGCACACACGCACACCAGCACATGTTCCAATAAGCGCGGGCATCATTGAAAGGCTATTAGGCGCATGCGTAAGGTTTAGGATCTGCCGTGACGGGATTGGTGACTGGATAGGGCTCCGTCCCAACAGTCCCACCACTTGTTTGCCATCGTTGTTCGGTTCCAACCAACAGGGCCTACAATCCCAAGTAAAGACGTGCTGTTTGGCCTGTCCGGTAATCTGTGGGCAACCTTCGGGTCGAGCTGCATAGTCAAGGCACCGACTACCACACAGGGACAGCTGCAAGACACTGGGACGGGTCTAGCCGGGGTTTAGCTTGCATTGTCAAAGGCAGCTTAGACTCCGCCAGGAAAGGCGCAAGACGAAACGGGGTCGGTGTCGACAAGCCTTGTTAATGCAACATTGTTTGCGGGGAGCAGATTGTGCACGAAGTTGTTTGGAAGCTCCCATGACGATGCATCTGGGCGGAGGTTACTACCAAGACGAATGCCAAGCTACTGCTTATGTGATTGCAAAAAGCAGTCTTCCTATTACCATGTTAGACTGATCATGTTGAGAAAAGAATTCTTCAAGACTGCTAGTTGCAACTTCCTCACCTACATGAGCGCTCCTCGCAAGGTATTCCAGTGCTGTGGAATTGAGGTAGACGATAGACTCCTTAGACTTCGGTTGTAGCGACGGACGTTCTGCATCTCTCTGTCCGGATCCCTAGTTTAGATGGCTGCATCGACTAGCCAAAGATAGTACCTCCTTCCGCCTGAAGGTAACACACTGCCTCCCGTTGTCATCATGCGATGTTGATACCGATACGTGTGTTAAGTGCGAATGTGGGAGGCAATAACATCAGCTGAAACTTCTGGAACAGATTTAATGCACGTTTACATGTTTCTGTGCATGGATCGGAGAGCTCATGTCGGTGCGGGTCATAGGCGTGTTTTCTGCTCATCAGCATGGCCCATGGAGCCACATTTCCATTCGGTAGGTGCGAGCTGTTGAGCATGGAGCCCTGAGCATTAAGCCCGTAAACCCTAAAACCCCTATATACAGCCTGCAAGCCCATGCGGCAGGCTGTGAGCGTTCGTTTTTCCTGGCGCCGGTGGGCCGTGCATTGAGTTGGGTTGGCGCGTGCGTCGGTTTCTTAGGACTTGAGAAGGTGATAAGAGGGTTTTCATAGAAACTCTCCTTGCAAGTAGCATGAAATTGCAGCTGCTTCCAAGACCCTAGCCATACAGGTTCCATTAAAGAAGTCGTAGGGTTCTTGCGGACAGACTGAACAGGGGTAACCTGAACTTGCAGACATGACAAGGTGCATGCAGCTGTAAGCAGCTATGCGGGGACAATAACTATCGTGGATTGTTTGGAGGTCCAAGCTTGCTTTCTCAGCAAGTAAAGCAAACGGAAGCAAATAATCTTGAACGGAGTCTCAATGCTACGACGAACACAAAGGTTCACAGCATTCCTTCGGGGTTCCATGCAGCCTGCTCAGCCACGTTGCATTTGTTTGTTGGCAACAGCGAATTTACTCATGCTCAATCGTGCTGCATGCTTGCTGTAGAGTCATCAGTGCATATTGTGTAAATGCTAGTTTTGTGATGTTCGGAACCTCCCTTAGGCCCTAAACCTCCCACATCACACGTTGCAACGCCCTCGGTTCTGCAGGTGCAGGCGCTGCGCCGGACTCTCCGTGAGGGGGAGTCCGCAAGCCGGCCCAAATTGGAAGAGATTATATGGGAGAAGGGTTTAGGGTATAGACTCAGGCTGTGGGATTCAGGGGCTGAGAGTCTAGAGTCTGGGGTTCAAGGGTTTGGGGGTTCGGATTTGAGGAACATGCTAGCACGGGAGGCACAAAATGTAGGGCCTCAACAACTAGCAGTTGTTATAAGCATAGAAAACATGTTTCAAGGCCTTATTCCAAATTCGAAGGCCGCTGTGTTAGAGCGCTCCGAACCTGCATGATCTCGGCCTAGGGGTGGGTTGTTCTTGCAGGTATGTGATTCCAGGCGCGTTTTCAGATTCCCGTGTCATGTATGAGTTTTGCGGCGGAGCTTATGAGGCGTGTAAGTCTGTGTAAGCCCTTTGGACAGGACAAAATCACCGAAAGAGTATGATCCGTGACGAGTAGGCCTCCAGTGTTGCGACAGCCCTCGATAGCATGGAAGGGCACGCTCAGATGCGGGTAATCGACATGGTGACCTCTCCAGACGGCAGCTATCATTTCAAACGATCAAGCCGGCTGCAGGAAGATTTGGGTTCTTAGCATTTTCATAGGCCATCTGCTAGCTCGCTACAGCTAGCTGCTGCAAGCCCCTAGCGCTGGCCAAATCGTTCATCAACGAGTTACCTGATGCCAGTATGGAATTCTGGTGGGTTGGTCTCAATGTGATTGGTCAGTCCGACAGGGCATTGGGCTTGATGTAATGGTTTTGGGAGGGTCAGAAGTGACTCGCCTCTCCGAGTTGACTGACCTGGGGAAACCTATGCGGGGAGAGCGTGGTCTAATGTGCTAGCAAGCACCAGGCTCCAACTGTATGGACCTATCTTGGCAACTTGACCATGTGTAGATCTTTGCATTTCAGTAGCAATTATCTTCGGCTGCAGTGCGGAGTTTTGAGCATGACTATTCATTCCCCAAGCAAAAGAGCAGATCCAACGACTCCTTCGACATTCCGAGTTTTGGCTCCTATTTACGAGCATCCCGAATCCCATTCCAGATAGCTTGGTTCTTGCATTGTCCAGTCTGCTGTTCTCTGAGGTGTTCATGGGGCGTGACATGGCGTTCTGCAGCAAAGCCTGCAGACAACAGACTGTGGGGTTGTAGTTACTGTAGCTTCTAACACTTAGAAAGTTGCCAAGGAACACAGCATTTGATTAATTGTTTACTTATTTGTTTGTGCTGTATACAAACTCACAGATTCAGCAGTCGTAGGCCATGTTTTTCCAGCCCCTTGATTTTTCGTCATCGCGCCAGCAGCCATGCCAGAAAAATTGTTGGAAATGGACCGCGGCAGTTGACCGTAGGGTTTGGCATGGAATATGTTGGAATATTGAAAGCGAGTGTGGCAAGCCCATTGCACATTTTTGCTTCGGCTCCTGTTGCTATTCAGTGAGGCCAGGTCCTTAACGGACCCGAAGGCGATTTCAGGGTTTGGGATTTGTCTTGGAGGCGCAAAAGTGATCGTGAAGCTCCGCAGGCTGAAGTCTGGGGCCGCCAACTCACTGTGCAATGTTCGCTTGGCCGCATTTTGCTCATCAGGGGCACTCCGAAGCTGAGTGTATTTCCCTTGTCATGCTTGCAGTGGGTGACCGCGTGCAAATTCATGGCAATGTCAGTCCACCAGCAAGCCAGGCCGCCGGTAAAGCCAATATATCATCGAAGATTCTGCATGTGGGCTGGATGCTTCCAAGCCTTGCTTTCCAAACGTTGGTTGTGCTAGACGTGTTTTCAACGACTTGTGAAGGCTCGTGCCACGCCTCTGTGCTAGCTTCGAACGTCTTCCACGGAACACATTCTCAACAAAGCACGGCCTGCAATTCCTGATGGAGAGATTTAGCGGACTCCGTGTCAGAACCGCGACAGGAGGCATTGCTTGGAACCGTCCGCTTCGTGGGCGATCTCGAGGCCGCCTTTGCCCCCGGCGATGCTCGGCTGTGCTCCAACCCAACACAATCACAACACACACAAATATGTATACATGTATATATACATATGTTTCGGACCCGGTCGCGTCTCAAGGATGTTTAAGTGGGGATGTATATGCAGCCGGGTCCCCTGAGTCATGATTCAAGAACATGACCCGGACAGTGTTTATGAGTTGTTCGTTTATGTCCCCGATAGCGTTTGAAGAGTTATGCGTGCAGCCGGGGTCCAAAATGCAAGAGCCTTCACTCGTGGCTATGTAATATTGCCGGACGTAGGATGACTGGCGGGCGGTTTGCATGGTATCTATGGCATCTATTGTTGTTGTCTTGCTCGATTATACGATTGTAGTGCTGGCAGCGAGGGTACCGCTAGCAATCGTAAGGCGGCTGCAGATTCGGTCCATTCGCAGGTGTAAGAAATTGCAGCTTCGGGCTCGAATAGGAATTCGGGGTTCAAGGCAAACCCTAGCTCGAAACCAAGGAAGGCTTGAATTGATGCTGTTTGTATTTTTGTGATGCATTGTGTGTTGCTGGTGGTTCGCGCATATTTGGCTCTGAAGACTGAATTTTTCTGAGTGTATGTTTTGTCTTGCTACCGAAAGACCCCTTACGGCTTGAACTCGTGCAGCACTGAAAAATGACAAGACCAAGATGCATTAGTCGCGTTCGCTCAAAAGAAAAAGCATCGGAATGCCATTTCAGCGTTTATGTCCCTGAACGAAGGCCAGTCACTGCTCGCTGGGCACAGGCAAAGCCCTGGCCTGCCTGCAGCACATGTGACCTGAACACTGGTGAACCATACATACATAGACTTACATAGACATATAATTACATATGTGTGTACATATATATATGTATATGTATGTATGTATGTATATACATATACATATGCCTAATCACATATGTATGCGCATACAAGAGTACATGCACACTTGAGTTTGCTAAGACTGGTGGCGGCGGTGCACGCTCACTTGTGGGGCTCATGTGTGACACACCAACTCAGGAGTGGGTCGGCGTGGAGCTGGACCGCCAGGCGGCTTGCGACGCCTCAGCAATCGCACTCCCCGCCCTGAAGATGACAAGAGCCCAAGATAATGCATACAGTTTGTTCTAGCATGAATCCATTGCTGCGTCAAGGGTGGGTCGTGGACTTCAAGCCACGTAGTCATGGCATAGTCGTGGATTTCAACTTCAGTTGTTCACGGTGTGCCCGATGCTTCGGACAGGTCGGCAAGCACAATGGCAGCGTGAAGGGCAGGACGTACTTCGAGTGTGAACCCGGGTGGCCCTGACGACATTTCACAGTAGTCGACGTGGTGGTTCGGATTGAATTGACTGCCTGAATCGATGCTTGACCGAAACTGATTTGCGGACCTGCTCCCAATTCCTCGCACACACGCGGCAGCCTGGCAGGCATGGGCTATTCGTTCGCCCACACTCCTTGACCAAAGTCTCCGCACGGCTCTGAGCGTGTTCCAATACCGACACTCTGACAAGATCCGGCCGCAACTTGCTCCAACACTCCGAAGTGGTGCGGACTGTGGGGGCACAACACACGCCAGTAAGAACCATGGAGTGTGAATGCATACAGGTTAGTCAGGCGCCTCAGTACTGATGACACATCGTTTCACGACTGGGACTTGTGATTGTCCATATTCAGACGAAGCAGCCCTTTGCATCCCGAGCCACAAGCGTGCGCCCTGCACCCCCACCAGATTTAAGCCCAGACCTTTGGAGGTCCCAAGCAATTCTCTCAATGCTGTGATGATCAACAGGTCGAGCCAGTCAAATCGGGACAATCCCCACGAGCAGCCCAGCAGGCCAATGCGAGTGGGAGGGGCTGCAGCTTTGCAATGCAATCGGGAAACCTGCCTTCTAGTAGCAGCGCCTCGGGAGCTCTGCCCGGCGTTCAATATTCTTCCGGGGATCAGGAGTTTACTCTACGAGTACTTCCCAAAGTCGGAAACAAGTCAAGGACAACTGTAAGAGTAACAAGGCTTCAAGGGCAGGCGGCCTCGGATCTGGGTGCGGATTAGTGGACGGGGAGTAGTAGCAGTCCAGAGCACTGTATGAGTCTCGCAGGCTTGGCTATTGCAATCACAGTCTAGAGCATCGATGAGGGTAGTTAGCTGCAACAATTGCAGAGTCAGAGACTTCTACAGGGTGCTAGTGAGGTTCGAGGGACTTCAGCACCGCACCACTTGGGCTGTTCGAGCGATTTTGCGGTTCGGAGTGCAAGCTTGGGTGATGTCGGAGCTGGAGACCTTGCAGGCTGTGAGATCACAGGCGGGTCTCAGCTCACACGCTTCGCGTCATCCAAAGCAGGGTCTGAGAACTTTGCAAGATTGACTGCAGCGTCTTAGTAGAGTGTCGAGTCGAGCCTTTGGCCCCGAGGTGCAGAGAAGGGTGGGAAAACCACAGTGCTATGCTGCACAACATGTAGACTGTCGATTCCTGCCAGCGACGCTTGGGTTTTGAGTTGTTGGGGCAATGGCAGGCCCGTTCTGAATTCGCCTCAGAAGCGGACACGATGCGCAGACTCCTCGGCGGTCCAGGCCAGGACAGGACAATGAGGAGGGTATCTCAAAATTTGTTCGGGTCAATGCTGCACATGCCTTACAGCAGGAAGGATGAAGCTGGGTTTGAAGGATTTCTCTCCATCTGTAGGCCTGCTGTCACGAATCACAGAAGCAGCAATCCACGACTCGAAGATTCTAGATCATCGAGCCCGGTCGTAGACGATGTTTGTTCTGTTGTAAGTTCGACCCTCCGGTGCAAGATGCCGAAGCCTGCAACTGTTAAGGCATTGAGGGCTGCAGCCTTTGGGGACAGAGCTGAAGTCTTGCCCTGGAACAATCCCAGTGGAGTGCGAAGAAGATAGCGGGGGGGGGCGTTGGTTTAACAAACAGCGCCAATGTCAGAACGAGAATTTAAGTGTTTCGCACATAAAGCACGCTTTAGGACCGGTCAGGGGTTGCAGTACTATCCACCGGTGGTTCCACAAGTAACAGAGTTCGGAAGTGGTTGGTCAGGTGGCCAGACGGCGGTGGACCTGAAGAAATCTTTAGAGACCCTGCAGGCACATCATCAGCACGGTGGGTAAGTTGTTGCAGTGGAGGTATAGAGAGACTTTGCCAGTGGGAGCTTGTTGGAAGCAACACCTTGGTTCTGTAGATTGAACTTGCAGGTGTTAGAGATCTAGATCTATTCATTCCCAGTGCCACATGGTGGCTGAAGCCCAAGGTGCGATTGGAACACCTTGAGACGAAGGCGAGGTTCTTCGGCCCGGGAGCATGCATCTTCTGTGCGCGAGTGTGTGGATGATTTGTGTGGTTGCTGCTCTTGGGCTTTGGCCGGAGTGATTTCTTGCATGTGATTCCGCCACGTGGGACGTCTTTGGTCAGGTTCAGCACTTGAGCGAGCATCTGGAAGCACGAATGCCGCACGATTGGCATTAATCTTCCGCGGTGTTGACTTGCGAACTTACAGTGTAGGAGCCAGGTCAGTTCCCTCTCGTGGAAGCTATGTCGGCCCTTGAGCATTCGACGGAAGTGGTCTTAGGGCGTGGATCCGTACAGACCTGCGCTGCTACTCTGCAAAGCTTGATAAGTGTTAAGGATGGGCATGCTGAACTCCAAAGTTGAGGAAGTGGCAGCCAGTGACCTTGATGCAAAGCGTGAGGGCAGCTTTTGCTGCATGAACGTGCAAATAAAAGCAGGTTAGATGGCGAGCGTGTGGCTGGCTTTTGAGGCGTTCTCGCCACGGTGGGGGCCGGCGCAGCTAGCAGCAAGGAGGCGCCGGCAGCATGGCAGCAGTGCCCGGAATTGCATTCGTGAACGCAGAAGGACCCACCGGGCCTCGGCCCCGAGGGCGACACCCAAGCCGTCGGCTCCCTATTTGGGCTTCAGAAAATCATGTCTTCATGAGTTTGGCTTTTCTCGGATCTTCATGACGCCAGGAGAACAGTCCCAAGAAGGACCATGCACCGATGCAAACTCTTCGCGAGAAGGCCCCAAGCTCACTGGTCCCTGCTCAAGTGTTCAATCCCGATTGTGAAAGTAATGCATTGCATAACAATTCTCGTAAAGCGAGCGGAGCTTCCACACCAGATTTCCGGCACTGCGGGCGTGATGCTGTCCTCTTCCCATTGCTGCCATGATTCCCAAGCCCTCCTGCATTCTATTTGGACAGTTTCGCCTCGCCGACACGAAGTACGACGCAGTGATCGCGACGCTGCAACAAGATGAAGATGAACAAATCCAGTATGCAAAGGCACTGGAACTCTCCGGTGGAGAAGCAGCCTTAGAGACTTATCAGAAAGTCAGCACCTTGGCCAGGCTTGAGTTTTCCGCTCGGTGGTTCCAAGATCTGTGAAGTTTTATGAACGCTTGCAACTCCCGTGATAGGGCAAAGCCAGCTCCCCTTCAGCCAGGCAAAAGCCTCGAACGGCAGTATGGTTTGGAAGATGAGACGAAAGGTCTTTTTTCTGCTGGTGAGCGTCGGGCTCGCAGCATCAAGGCCGCGGGGTTGCCGAGCAGGGCAGGGACCGCGAGACGACGGGCAAGGCCCATAGTCGCAGTTTGCGCCAGGTGAACTTCCAACCCTTCTTTGCAACACTCGACGAGCTCTTTGAATTTGCAAACAAGCACAAGCACCACTTCTTCAACCTAGTTGAAAGGGTGGCGAAAAAGACCAGGGCCACTTTCTTCAATCCGGAGTTGAAAGCCCAAGTTCGCTGCTCGACGTTTGCTGTAAGGCTTGTGCAGTTGATGGGGGCGGTCTTGAGCTAAGCCAAGCTGAGGCTGTGTCTCTAAAGCCAAGTTCAAGTACGTGGATAGCGCCGGCAGAATCGAGTGGTGCTGCCGGCCTGTGACAAGGAAAGCATTCTCCTTCCTTGCAAGCAGGCGGAACCTATTCATTTCGTATCAAGAAATGGGAGAAAAGGCCTTCTCATGTTTCGGGCCCGAATCAAAAATGTCTCCGAGTCATTCCGACCAGACTCCTGGAAATCACTGAAAAACGTTGAGTTCTGCTTGAATCACAACTGATTCGAAATGAGTGGACGGTTCGGGGCTGGTTTGGACGGGTGATAGATGGAAGACTAAGTTGGGTGGATGTTTAGAGGGGAGCCAGGTGTATCTCTGTGTGTATATATATATTATACATATATGAATGTGTGTGTGTGCGTGTATATGAACGTACGTATCTATGCACACATACATGCATGAGTGTAGAGGTATAAACACCCCAGAAGATCTAGTGTCTCGCAATGAACGCGAGCATATGAAAATGTATTTCCCTGGGCACAGCCAGGCACAGACTCACCGACATCGTGCGAGACACGCTGAGCTACGAGAACTTGACGGACATGTACGACGGCCTCCAGCTCATTGAGAAGGACAAGCAGTTGCTGCTGGGTGGCGGACCTCTGTACTCTTGCTGCTGGCAAGGACGACAGCGTTGAAATCGTGGAGTTCAACGACCGGCCGCGGGCCCAGTTCGCTGCCGAAGTTGGCGCGAGCAAAGTTCTGCATTGGATGCATTTCTTGAGGGGTAACCAGCAGGTATCAAACTCCATTGCATGGTGGGTATCGCGACCTGCAGCTTACACTTCGGGTGCAAGGCATTCTTGCTGCTCGTACGGTCAGCACATTGTCTTGAGCGCAGAGAGAGTCGACTTTGGCAAGCACGAGTGTCGTTTGCTACAGGCGGCTTGGTCTGCGAGCTTCAGCTGAGCACGAAGTACATGCTCTTCACGAAGGCATCCAGACAGCTGTTGTCAGACGAACAAGGTGCACGCAATCTTGTTTGGGTGCCGTTTGTGCCAGGAGACCAGCGGCCACAGGGCCTTCGAGATCAAGAGACAACTCGTTGCCGACGTAGCTGCTGACAACGAGAAGGGATGTCGGGACACGCTGGACTGGGCCAAGAAAGCACCTTGGCAAGAAAGCTGCCACGCACAAGCGCCCAGGACATCTGACTCTGCACCCCGGCTCGGCACCTGCCGAGCCCTCCCTGAGGATGCCGAGTCAGTTCTTCGCGTGCTGAATGATTGCGAGAAGCCGTTGCTCCACAAGGCGGCTGCCCAGGGCAACTCCGATATGCTGCAACTGGGCTTTCTTCATTTCTTTGCAGCTGGATCCAAGGATCCCAGCATTTCCAGCTCAAACGACGAAGCGCCTCTCTTGCCGAGGCAGCTCTTCCTTGAGCACCGGGCGGATGTGAACCTCCAGGCCAAAGAGACGCAGCGCACGGCGCTGCACGAGGCGAGAGAGGAGCGGAGAGCTTTAGGCACAAGCGAGCACCGCAAGTCGCGCAGGCGATGGACCAGGGCCACGCTTGCGCGGCCTGGGCCCTCATCTCCGAGGGTGCTCGAGAAGACGTCAAGGATGCACGGGGGCAGACGGCCCTGATGCTCGGAGACTTCTCTGCACAGGGCGATCCTTCAAATTGCCGCAAGTAGTCCCTCACGCTTCAAGCTGGAGACAATGGATAAACACAAGGGGGCCAGCCCGATGTGTGCTATCTCTGTGTGTGTGTTGAATTGTGAAAGGGTCAGCTTCTCCTGCTCAGCTTCCTAGAACGTCAGTGTCTGACTTGTGCCCCAAATAGACTGAGATTTACAAGTACAGGTCAAAGCTTGACAGTGTGGCTACCCCAAGATCATGAAGTGCTAAGCAGTCGAGGATATCACGATCTGAATCTCAACGTGCCCTCATTTCCACGACGTGTTCACTTCTTTGTTCATTCTTACTGTCCTTCTCATGTGGCCCGAAAAGTCGGTGTGTGAGCAGTTGCAGTTCACGTGCCTTGTGAAACGGCGATGCTCGGTGGACGAGGAGTACTCTCACGTTTAGTTGTCCAGTCTACGCACAAAGAATTCGAAAGCCATAGATCCTTTCCAGTCGTTAAGGCTTCCAACCGACTAGATCGTAATGTCTAATTGAAACCGTTCATGTTTCAACGTAATCTCGTTTGCGTGAACCGGCGCATCGACAGACATGTAATGAGAACGTGCATTCACATAATGGGCACCCCAACAGGGGCATGTAAATGTGGAAAAAGCTCAATCACCATGAACAAGCTCTTGAGAAAATCCTTCTTATGCTTCCATACCGGATAAGGACTCTTGCGGCGGCGTGTGCGTCCAGAAAGCGAGGCGGTGGCAAGGCGGAGTTCCAGCGCTGCTGTTGACAAGAGTTGGGTTATGAGCCCGGATACGATGCTGAAATGAGGAGGACTCGGACCGGTGTGTTGACTCGAACGGAATGTGGTACGTTATGCATGCCTGCGAGGGGCCATGTAAATCTTCGTAGCGCAGCAACAACAACTGTTCAATGGCTAGTTAATTTGACCATGTGCCAGCGCAGTCAGGCATGGCCATCTTCTCACGTAGTCTCACGGAGCTTTTCGTGCAGGTGCGTCTGCATGCTGTCACAGAGGTTGGGCGTGAAGGACAGCGCTGGAGACTGTTTGTGCATTGACGAGCTTGTGAACCGCCTCGGCCTAGAAAGGTTTGTAAACGTGTCGCCTAGCTGTTTGAGCCAATTGTCGTTGTATCTCCACATCTTTCGACAGGAACTGCGATCGGCCAAGGAGAATTTCCAGCACACTGTGAAAGAACGATGGAAGAACAGTTCCGACCTGGTGACGGCGTGGACTGCTCAGTTGCTCCAAATCAGCGATGTTCAGAAATCAAGATAATCATCAAAACACAATGGCAACTGTGCCGGCATGTGGACTTCAGAATTCGGCCGGTTCTTGCTGCTCTTGTCACAGTGGACATACCGTGACACACCACTCAATACGTCGGAAGCCAGCTGCCCCGCGCAGTCCAGGGCCTTCGATGGCAACGAGGACAAGGTCGTCGAACTGCTGCGCAACTGGATGAACCCAAACAGCAAGACAGAGGACGAGAAGCACGCGTTGCACATGGCCTTGGCTCAAGGCCACACTGCCGTGGTGAGGCAGCTGCTGATCTTCAAAGCAGATATTTGGCTGGAGGAGGGCGGCAGAGGCAATGCCGTAGATATCGCCATCGAGCTTGCAAAAGCAAAGCAACCTGACTGTCTCAAGCTCCTGGTCGACCTCCACGAGCAGTACAAGGCCGGTCCTCAGCTGTCGCTGTTTGAGCCATCTCTACTCCTATCGGTTGGAGATCGTGACGGGCTGAGCTCGCGTCAGCTGCTACTTCGAGGGGTCTAGAGTCGAGACTGTCGAGCTTTAGCGCAGGACGACCAGAGCGCTGCAGGTTGCAGCCTCGGCTTGCCCAGCTGAGGCGGGCTCCAGACCGGAACCCAAGTTGTAGTGCCTTCTTGTTTCTTGCTGATGAATTAGTTGTCGTTTGCGGGGTAAGGTAACTTTGAAAGCACGGTGCTGGACCTGATGTTCTTGATTATGAAAGGTTGAAGATCCTATTTGGCTGTTTCTATACTCAGTTGTCGTGAGGGTGGTAAAGCCGCTCTTCGTGGCTGCTGCCTTGTTTCCAGGGCTTAAATGGCCGAGAGCAAAAAAAGCAATGACATGCGCCTCCTCCCTCACCCGCACCCGGGACAAACAGCGCAACAACACAAATGTTAGCAGGCATGGCTGCGTCATCAGAAAAGGAGCTCCAGGACCTCAAAGCGCTTTACTCTATAGTATTCCCGTGCTGTTGCACATTCCCAACAACTATGTTGGGGAGATCATGTGAGCTTGGGTAGCAATTTGGCCGTACTGCACCTCAAAGATCAATACCCGGTTCTGCAAAATTCGGGTGATGACTGACCCGGACCGGGCTCATTATTGCAAAACCTGGCGATGAATGTGGGTGACTCTTTGTGAAGGAAGAAGTCAAAGAGATCGACAATAGAATTAACTGGTACTGTGTTTTCCGGCACCAGCACTGGACCAGCACCTGCTTGAAGAAACGGGGAAGGAAAGAGCGATCAAACAAACAAGCATACGCGGAGCATTGGAGGAGATCATTTGTGCAGCTCCAGCAGAGCTCAGGGCTCGCGTTGAAGCTTGAATGCGGCCGTGAAGAAGAAGCATTCGCAGCTCGAGATCCAAGACCAATCACAACAAGATGCCAAGCCAGCAGCGTCGTAAGTTGAAGAATCATCCACTAAACCCCTCAACCCGAGCCCGACCTCCACTTCCTACACCTCATCTAAGGGCACCGACTCTTGACCACTCGAGGCTTCGAGGCATTTTGCGACCTTTAAGTCCAAAGCTGGCGTTTGTTCAATGTGCAAGCTCATTTGCTGAATCATTTTCAACCAGCCCGTGATGCTGTTTTTGCATCACGAGCACAACCACTTCAATTAAAAATCAGTAAGCATTAGTGTAGGCAAGAAGTAGGCGAAGGGAGCATGTGACATGTGGGACGGGCTGTCCAAACCTTCAGACTCAGGTTTGACCTTCTTGGCGTCGGTGATGAAGCACGGTACTGCGAAGCAGGTCGAACTGCTGGTCCACAACATGACCATACAGAGTGAAATCGCCAACGACGTTCCTGCTGCTCTTCGTTTCCTTGAGCAGCTGAAGGCCAGGACTTGCTAGCTGCTTGCTGTTTGTTACGGTGGACTGTCGACACACAAGTAGAGATCACGAAACAAAAGGGAATTGGCCCAGGTTCCTAAAGTGGAAGAGTGTGCCGCGTATGCACGCGCGTATCACTTGGAATGGTTGGCTGGCATGGACGGATGCGCGCGTGGGCCAGCACATGTCCATGCAACACGTATACTGGTACTGACCCTGATACATCCGTCTTGGTGTGTCGGAGTATCGGCACAGTTGAACACAGCTGAGCCGATGTGCAGCTTGGGAGTGTGTAACTCCGGCATTAGCAGATTTTCACCTGTCTCAATATGAACCATTTGTCAGGCAAGTCAGACTGGCAAGGCAAATCATGCAACAGGTCATGTGAAAATGCGCTGTGTCGTGAATATAACACACAGCTCAGCATGTGCACCACCGTGACATGCGTTGTTGTACGCAACTGCTGACAATAAGTTTCAGAACCAATATTAGTCCTTTGCAGTCGGTGACCCTCGGCTCCTCATGACTCCCACTGCCAGAAGACAGCACCAGACAGCTCTGCAGGCGGACCGTGCACCGAAGTCACAAGGCCGTGCACGTTTGCGGGAGCAGGCCCTGCGCTCGGTTACCTCGCTTCGGCCTGGAGCCTGTCATTGCGCAAGGGGCTGGGTTTTTTTCGTGCCCCGTAGGGTTTTTTTTGGGTGCTGTCGTAAGGCTCTTTTTGCACCCGGGGTGCCCGTGGCGTCCAGGGACAGGCATCAGGGTTCTTCAGTACTTGCACCAATGTGTACAGGGCCAAAAAAAAGCCCTNTTTTTTTTGGGTGCTGTCGTAAGGCTCTTTTTGCACCCGGGGTGCCCGTGGCGTCCAGGGACAGGCATCAGGGTTCTTCAGTACTTGCACCAATGTGTACAGGGCCAAAAAAAAGCCCTTTCCCCTGCTCGGGGGGTTTTTTCTACCCCTCGGCCAGACACGGAGGACCAAATGAATCCCTTTCCTCCCGGACAGGGCTTTAAACAACCCTTGTGAGACCCGAGTGCTGACTTTTGGGGCCCGAGCCGTTCCGGAAAAAAACCCTCCCGACCCAGCGGCGGGCTTTAGAAGGTCATTTTTTGTAGCCCTTGTCACCGAAAGGTCTTAAAGAGCACCCTCCCGACCGGCCAAAGGGTTTCAATCGACCCCTGTGGGGGGCTTCAGACGACCCCTTAGGCAGCAGGAACAGAAGAAGCCCTAAGGGGAGCAAAAAACGACGTGAGAGGCCACGCAGGGCTTTTTTCATGGCGCGGGAAGGCTTGAACTGGACGTGCCGGGTCTGCCCGGGTCCCTGCGGCAACGTCTTCGCTCACGCAGATGCAGACAGGTAGAGTCGGATGCACGTACCAATGTGGACAGGGCCCAATGCAAGAACAAGCCCCTTCCCCTGCTCGGGGGGGTTTTTTCTACCCCCTGGCCAGACACGGAGGACCAAATGAATCCCTCCCGGACAGGGCTTTAAACAACCCTTGTGAGGCCCGAGTGCTGACTTTTGGGGCCCGAGCCGTTCCGGAAAAAAACCCTCCCGACACAGCGCGGGCTTTAAAAGGTCATTTTTTGTAGCCCTTGTCACCGAAACGTCTTAAAGAGCGCCCTCCCGACCGGCAAAAGGGTTTCAATCGACCCCTGTGGGGGGCTTCAGACGACCCCTTAGGCAGCAGGAACAGAAGAAGCCCTAAGCACGCGAGAGGCCACGCAGGGCTTTTTTCATGGCGCGGGAAGGCTTGAACTGGACGTGCCGGGTCTGCCCGGGTCCCTGCGCCAACGTCTTCGATGCAGACAGGTAGAGTCGGATGCACGCACCAATGTGGACAGGGCCCAATTCAAGAACAAGCCCCTTCCCTGGCTCGGGTACCCCGGCCAGACACGGAGGACCAAATGAATCCCTCTCCTCCCGGACAGGGCTTTAAACAACCCTGGTGCGGCCCGAGTGCTGACTCCTGGGGCCCGACGGGTTCAGGAAAAAAGCCCTCCCGACAGAGCGGCGGGCTTTAAAGGTCATTTTTTTGTAGCCCTTGTCACCGAAAGGTCTTAAAGAGCGCCCTCCCGACCGGCAAAAGGGTTTCAATCGACACCTGTGGGGGGCTTCAGACGACCCCTTAGGCAGCAGGAACAGAAGAAGCCCTAAGCGGAGCAAAAAACGACGTGAGAGGTTAAACAGGGCTTTTTTCATGGCGCGGGAAGGCTTGAACTGGAACGTGCCGGGTGTGCCCGGGTCCCTGCGGCAACGTCTTCGCTCACGCAGATGCAGACAGGTAGAGTCGGATGCACGTGCATGCACTGAGTGTGCGGAGGTGTGCATGCGACCTTGTTGATCCTGTTGACGAAGATGTGGGGCTCGAGCAAGCTGCGTCTCGCTCATTCGGTGGCTCTGGACGCCATGGGACATCAGCATGGGGTCGAGCCTGCAGTTGAGCCGGTCGAAGGCGGCTTGCCTGGGATCGGCGGGTGCGGCTTTGAAGGCTGCCTGGCGCAACAGCACACGGATTGTTTTCTGGAGTGGTGTGCCGTACAGGCGGAACCTAGCTTGACGCACGGGACGTACGTAGGTGCTTCTGCGAGTCTAAAGGAGCAAGGCTCTTCCGGCTGAAGCCTGACCTGGCCCGACTCCTCCTGACAGCGCCCAGTTCCTATCCTTACCCAAGGACCTCCTCCACTGTTCTGCAATTTCTTTCGAGGCTTCTAATTTTATCGGCCCCTAGGGTTATTTTTTCGAACCCGAGCTCTCTCCATGTTATGCTTTTCTGCTCCCCGGTGTGGGTCTGCCTCACGGCATGCTTTATTCGCCCTCACACGCAAGCCCTTCGCAAGCAAGCCGTAAACTCTATAACGCAGCGTGTGCTCCTGTTTCGAGTAACCTTCACTTGTACTTTAAACCTGGGTGTCTCTTTTTTCTAACCTACTTGTCTTTTTTTGACTTGAAATCTTTTATTGAACCTGGGCCATGTGATTTCCAACCTGGTGCCCCCGCTTCAGCGTCGGGATCTTTTTTCTGACCTGGAGAATCTTACTTCTGACCTGGATGGATAGCTTGAATCCTGATCTGGCCCACTACTACGGGATCTTTTTCCTGACCTGGATAATCTTAATTCTGACCGGGACAGTCGGGTCTGCGGGGGTATCTCTAAAGCAGCGCCACCGATCCAGCGCCAGCGCCGCCACAGATCCAGCGCCAGCGCCAGCGTCCGTGCCAGCCGCAGATCCGCCAGCGCCAGCATAGTAGTAGTAGTAGTAGCTTAGTAGCAGCAGCAGNGTCGTCGTAGTAGTAGTAGTAGCAGTAGCCGTCTATAAAGGCCATGCAACCCCCGCATTTTTGCCCAAGCCGTCACGCTACTCTGTCTGAAGTGCGGACGGAAGCATATGACAATAGGACATTGCGTCGTATCAGTATCATTGATTGTTATTCAAGCAAGTTCCCAACAACCCTCAGCCGTTTCAGTAGCTTCGAGAGGCATGGTTGTTGACCTCTCGCGATTCAGCATTCGATGAATTCAAATGATGCGAGAAGATTTTCACGCAGCCTCTACGCAAGGATTACATGCGAAAATCGAGAATTGTTCCAGGCATAAAGCCTTCTTAAGCCTGCAGCCCCGCCAACCCCTGCTGCTCTGCTTGCGGCCAAGATGAACCGTGGGACCGCAGGGCACAGGGGTGGGGTTAAACCCTCATTTGCCAACCCAACGGCCCTGCGCAAGGATGACATGCAGAATCGAGAAGCGCGCAAGAAATAGACATTGTATATCCAAGGACACAACTCGTGGCAGGACTTAACCGTAACCCGGAATTGCAAGCGATCGCTTCTCTCTTTCTTCCCTTTCGGGGTCACCCTAGGCCTCTTCAAGGTGGTTGTGTGGTTGCTGGGGTGGGGAAAACAGGGTCTGGGTCTGCGAGTGCTTTCGGAGTTCAGTGGTTCAAGGTTTACTTTTTGTACCCAAGGCTGCAACCCGAGAGTATTGTCTAGACCCTGACACACAAGCCCCGTCGAAGTGACGTCATCCTCTTTGCGGGCAGCATTCGGCGAATCCCGCACGGGCCGATATTTCACGAAGTCTTTGAGTGAGAATCTTGCAACGGACTGTATCAACCAATTCCAAACCGCTTAGCCGGGCAACGCCATGGACTCCATTGTCGCTCTCCTGCAGCTGTACCCTTGGCTGCACAACTTGCAAATCCCGTATTGGTCACCGACCTTGCAACCTTTAGACCCTAGACCTTCGACGGCCCTAGTCGCTCTTGTTGCTGCTTGAAAGTATGCGTCTTCGAAGAGTCATAGTCTCTGGCTGAATCTCTACGACGCAATTGCACTCTCTGCCTATCAACCGTGAACGCCAAAGGGTATGGGTTTCCAAGTTTGCAAGTTGAGCTGCAGGGCTTCGGGTTTCAAGGCGGCTTAACTCTGAGCCCTGGTTGCAAAGTGCGCGAGCCAGAAGAGCAAATTCTTATATAACCGTTAGCTTTGAAGTCTCGCTAAGAAAACGCGGAACATGACAAGACTTACCGCCAAGCGAGGATGGCTGCAGCCGCGAGAACTGGGAGAATCATCGCACGACTAGCTTTGCGGGGCAGGTCGGGTTGCAAGGGTTTTTAAGGGTTTCAGAAGTTTTTTCGTCGTTTTGACCGTATTTTAGATGTGTTACATGTTCTCGAAGAAAGACCACTTTACGCCCTGAGTGCGACACTTGCGAAGCGCATTTGGTCAGGTGGAGCCGGTTCACAAATTGAATTCCGCTTCCCTCGTGAACGTTTCCTTTGGCTGGGGCTGCCACTCTGTGCTGAGCAATCCGGCCATTGCGCACAAGGCCTGTCCTCTTAGCTATAATGCCCGTAGAAGCTTGCCATGGAGAAGCTTGCAGGAAGCTGTGCACACTGTTTGTGGGGCTTACAGTTGGGGGCTCTAGCTTGCAAAGGCATGTAAATATGCGTCCACGAAGGCTCCGTGATGGTGTTGCGAAGTTTTTTTCTCGCGAACAAATTCATTCCGGGAGGAAGGATTTTAACCACCAAGTATACATATCTGTATACATAGATATGCTGATGTTTACGTGTTTGTATATATGTATACATATGCATAACGAAAGCGAAACATGAATGTGTGAATAGACATATGCGTCCAATATCTGTATACATGCATGTAAATATAGGCGTATTGATGTGTAGATGCACTTAGGTGTGTAAAACCCAATACATACATACATACATGCATTCATACATATATAGATATATACCTATTCATGTACATGTATACGTATATATGTACATATGTACATGCGTATATATGTATATATGTATATATGTATATATACATATATGTATATATGTATATATGTATATATGTACATATGTACATATGTATATATGTATATATGTAGGGATGTAAATAATATGTATAAATGTATATATGTGTATATGTAAAGATGTATAGATGTATAGATGTATAGGTGTATAAATGCATGGATGTATAGAAGTATAGATGTACAGATGTATAGATGTATAGATGTATAGATGTATAGAAGTAGAGATGTATGGATGTATGGATGTATAGATGTATGTATGTGTATGTGTGTATATGTGTATATGTATATATGTCTATATGTGTATATGTGTGCATGTGTACACGTGTACATGTGTACATGTGTGTATGTATGTATATATATGTATAGATGTAGAGATGTAGAGATGTATAGATGTATAGATGTTTAGATGTATAGATGTATATATGTATACATGTATATATGTATATATGCACATATATGTAAAAATGTATATAGGTACAAAAGTGTATAGGNAGATGTAGAGATGTATAGATGTATAGATGTTTAGATGTATAGATGTATATATGTATACATGTATATATGTATATATGCACATATATGTAAAAATGTATATAGGTACAAAAGTGTATAGGCGTACATGTGTAAAGGTGAATGTATGTATGGTATGTATTATGTATGTATGCAAGTATGTACGTATGTAAGTATGTATGTATAAATGTATCTATGTAGCTATGTATCCATGTATTTATGTTTCTATGTATGTATGTATCGATGTATGTATGTGTATGCATGTATATATACGTGTATATGTATGTTCATATGTACCAAGTGCAAGATTTTCCCATTGCTGTTGATGCAGAGGCATGATGATCCTGGAAGCTCTGGAGCAGCTGCGTGTCCGTCCTCGAACTGACTGCAAACGAAGCGGCGAAACTTCCTGCGACTTTCGCCTTCGACTCCCGGCTCGACCAGTCCGTTATCCCGCGTAGAGTCCGGAATACCCGAAAGCCTTGCAATTCGTGCAGCCTGCACTGCAAGCCTTAAGCATGAAAGCTTGCGACGCGAACATGCAAAACCGCAGCACGAAGACGCGCCGAAACCCTGTGAAACTCAAACCGTACTGTCTAGTAAAGCAAGTCCCAAAGTCTAGACACATTGCTCCGAAGCCTGAAACCTTCAGCATGTCGTCAGCACGCCGAAGCTATTGCAGGACAAACCCTATAGGCCCGAAGCCTGAACCCAAGCCCGAAACCCCCCGCACACCGACAACTTCTCGCGCGTGCTACCTTCAGCCGGGTCCAGAACTCGTCCAGGCTCCTGACGCCTCGAATTCTTGACGCGTGGCAGCTGCGACTGCTGTTCGATTCAGGGGTTGAGGGCTCAATAAAGAAGCCTGGACCATTACCGACATTATTCTTCAGCTTTGGGGTTCCCTCATATAAACTTACTGCAGCACACCCCCAAACCCTATTCCAAGGCCCCTATACTCATTAATTAGGGCTGCTCGGACTCAAGGTGCAGGTTTCAGGGCTTTCAGGTGTATATACCCACGGAANATATAAACTTACTGCAGCACACCCCCAAACCCTATTCCAAGGCCCCTATACTCATTAATTAGGGCTGCTCGGACTCAAGGTGCAGGTTTCAGGGCTTTCAGGTGTATATACCCACGGAACACCAGAAAGGCTCAATAAACAAAGCACCCCTAGCAGATTCTCAGGGTTTCGGGTTTTGCGGTTTCAGGCTGAGGGTTTAAAGTTTGGTTGTTTAGGGTTTCAGGGTTGCGGGGTTTGGGGTTTANAAAGGCTCAATAAACAAAGCACCCCTAGCAGATTCTCAGGGTTTCGGGTTTTGCGGTTTCAGGCTGAGGGTTTAAAGTTTGGTTGTTTAGGGTTTCAGGGTTGCGGGGTTTGGGGTTTAGAGGTTTAGGTTAGGGGTTGAGGGTCTGGTGTTCAAATCCCAAACTCTGCAGTCTTTTCTTTCTCGTGGCCAAACTCTACATAGGGCGCACCGTGGTTCAGGAGGATGTTTGACACAAGGTTTGCTGGTTCAGGCTCGAACTTCAAACGCAACGCTGAGATGTCTACTCGTACTTTTTCCTCCAAACGCAATCCCCTGGTCAAAGGTATGTGGTTCCGCAGACGCAGATCGTTCTGCCTTTTCTGAATGTCCGTCCCAGAAACGTCGTGACTTTGTCTCCCGGCACAGCCGTTGGGCCCCAAGCCTCTAAGAGCTCCGGTTGAGGGTTGTATGCTTTAGGGTTTTAGGGGTTCAGGATTTAGGATTTAGGGTCTTAGGGTTTTTAGGGTTTAAGGATCTGCAAGCCACGGCAGTTTCAGGAAAGTAGGGATTGTTACAGAGTCTGTTTTGTAAAGACCTCTGAGGAGTGATTCCAATGCTCGAAAGACCAGTGCAGGAGCTTCTGGAGGCCGTGGAAGCGTGGTCGCGGAGGCAAGCGGCGACCTTCTCAAGTGCCGCGTTGGAGGAACTGCGAGTCGTGGGGAGTCCAGATTGTGGAGTCGGGCATGCCTTCTTTGGATGGAGCTGTCGCGGATTTTTGAATCACGCGGTCAATCCCAAGAAGGAGGCAGTGTGCATCGTCGTCGACGGCAAGCACAAAATCACGACCACAGGGGGCGTGATAGCTACCGTCAGCTTCCTCGGCAAAGGAGAGATGGGCAACACCTGCCTTGTACACGGAAAGAAGGAGAACGTGCAAGTGCCCCTGCACACCGGGACGACCCGGCCAATACTGCAGGCTTATATGGATGCAGAGTCGACGGCGAATTGGATTCGCCTGTTCGAGCTTCTGTGCTCCGTGGTTAAGACCGAATGCGGGCACGACTTGAAGTCCGTGGTTGTGCAGGTCCAGTGCGACTTCAATGATGCTATAGAGGCAGCACGCCGAAAAGTGTTCCCGAACTCTCGAATTAGAGACTATCCCCACATGATGCGGGCGGTCCATTCCAGTGTGACAGCCAAAGCGAATGTAGAGCTACGTGGGAGGGTCATCGCCTTCATGCGGGTCACGTGTTTCTTGCCGACGCTATAGAGATCTTCAGTGCGTGTTGGCGAGCTTTCTTGGAAGAGCTGAACTATGCCTCTGCAGAGAAGGCGCGAGCATATCTTCAAGGAGTACCTTCACATGCAGAAAACAGAGATCATGAAGAAGTTCTTCGGCCTGCGCGAAACAAGGTTAGCCGACTGCGCCATGGACATTGACTGGGCCGATTATTGGAGCGGCTCGCTGGGCACGCATCCAGGGTCTGGAACAGGCAGCCAGACGCTGGAAGGCTTCCACAGCTTTTGGCAGTCTCTATTGTCCAAGAGAACTCGCCAGAGCCCATGCAATGTACTCCAGATGATGCAAGAGCTCTTCACGGACCACTGGGGCAGCTACATGCTTGGAGACGAGCAGCCAGGCTCGTCACTCTGGCCAAAGTCGCCAGAGGCAGCCTTCCTGAATGGAACAGCGCTGCATCGACAGGGCATGAGTTCCGCAGCAGAATACTGGGCCCACCGGCATGGCAGCAACGTCTGTGTGATAGAGCGTGGCAACAGCAAGTTCTGGGTGATGCGCAGCCAAGCGTCGGACACAGAAACGGCTGCAGCTGCAGTGGTGCAGCATGCAACGGCCAAGCACTTGGTGGATCTGCTGCACATGTCAGAAGCAGAAGCGGNCAAGTTCTGGGTGATGCGCAGCCAAGCGTCGGACACAGAAACGGCTGCAGCTGCAGTGGTGCAGCATGCAACGGCCAAGCACTTGGTGGATCTGCTGCACATGTCAGAAGCAGAAGCGGCGGAAGCTTTGGAGAATGCGAAGATCATTGAAAAGCAGGAAGGCGCCGTGCACATCAGCATCTCGGAGCTGAACTTGTTGTTCGAAGCGCACTGTGTTGTCGTGGAAGCGCTGCCTGCCCAGTATGGCCCGAAGATACATGGCAGGCCGACAAGCCAAGGCAGACGCCTCTGCACTTGCGGCCTGTTCGTGCAACGGGCCGAGTGCCCGCATGTGTACTTCGTGGCAGGCTTGAATGACGAACTAGACTTAAACAACGTGCCCGAAAAACGAAAGCCCGGCCGTCCCAAAGCGGACGCGGCAGGCAGGAAGTCCTGCAAGCGTTCCTAGCCACAGCTCTCTGTGAGAGAGAGGAGCAAAGCGGTCGCAGCGCAGAAAGTGATGTCATCGCTTGTAGCAAGTCCTGCTGTGTGTCGCACCTCCGGGTCGAGAGACGCCTCGACGGCAAAGAGTCGCCTCTTTATTCGATTCAGCCAGCCGAGTGTTCCACGTGAAGCGAGCGTCGAGTGAAAAATTCGAAGAACGTTTTCCTAAGTTTCCTACCAATCAGGAGTGCACCGTAATACAATGATAATCAGCGATGCAAACAATCTCCATCTCTGATGCAATCAGCTCCAGAATGCAATCACTCGCACACGGTCTTTTGCTGTGGCACATCGGGCAATCTTGAGCCACAGGTCGTAATGCAATGATAATCAGCGATGCAAACAATCTCCATCTCTGATGCCATCAGCTCCAGAATGCAACCACTCGCACACGGTCTTTTGCTGTGGCACATCGGGCAATCTTGAGCCACAGGTCTTGAGCCCTTGAGCCAATGCAGGCAACATTTTGTGCACTGCAATGGGTAAGGCAATGACTAGGCACTGTCTAACATCGAGAGGGGTAATCGAATCGAAAGCATGGCTGCCGCATCCAAGCATCGACCGTTTCAGCGTCTACACGAAGGTTCCGGTGGTATGGAATGGCCGGGTTTGCTGGTGCAGTCGCAGACTTTCTTTTAGCAGCTGTTGCCTTTAAAAGAGAGTCTCGGTGACTATGTGTGTTCGGCCGAGTCAAGGCTCGGAAGGCTTCGAACGGTGTGTCGCGCAGTACAAATGTTTCGGAGATGACAGCCGGTGCGTAATCTCCCAACGGTAAGCTTCGAAAGTCAAAATTCCGTACGTGGTTTTCGGCTGCATCGCGCAGTATAAGTGCTTCGGAGATGATCGAAAGGCATTTAGCTTTTAGCTGCAGCGGCAGTAATGCTTCAACCGAAACCAGCGTCACCTTCCTGAATCGCTACCAAGACGCATCAATGCCGCATCAAATGGCAGGAGTCCGTGCCGAGAACAGTGGCGTCCGCGAGGTTTCGCTAAGTTTCGACGTTTCCGGCAACGACCAACAAAATCCAGCGTCACCTGCGGGATTGAGGTTGGGGTGATGTGTAATTCCGGCGCTGATGTGCAATTCCTTGAAATGGCATCTACCGTGGGGTGATGCAAAGTTCTGCGCCGTGATGTGTGTTGAACCCCCCCTGTACGCAGTGTGTTTCGAGTTCGGAGCTTCGATGCTCTGCGCATGCTTGCCCGGCTCGAGTTTCCTTTTTTTGGGCGGCTCCAGCGATCCCGCGATGGCACGTAGCCGTTGCCCGCCGCGAGAAGGTGCAGGTTTTCACGCTCGAGGCTAGAACAGGAAAACCGAAACAGGACACGAAAGACGCCCCCAGCCAGAGAACCAAGCCAGAACAGGGCACGAAAAAAGCCCCCAGTCAGGGAAGCCCCCAGCCAGAGAACCGCAAGCCAGAACAGGGCACGAAAAAAGCCCCCCAGTCAGGGAAGCCCCCAGCCAGAGAACCAAGCCAGAACAGGGCACGAAAAAAGCCCCCAGTCAGGAAAGAGACGGCAGAGAGCCTTTTCGGGGTGTAAAAANGCACGAAAAAAGCCCCCCAGTCAGGGAAGCCCCCAGCCAGAGAACCAAGCCAGAACAGGGCACGAAAAAAGCCCCCAGTCAGGAAAGAGACGGCAGAGAGCCTTTTCGGGGTGTAAAAACAGCCCCGCCCCCTTAACAGGGATCGTGCGTGTCGATGTGTGTTTTTCCGTGGCTCCGTGCAAACTTTTTACTTGCATTTCAACCCTTTCACGTGGCGCTGCGTGTCGGCGCGCTCCCGCTGTGGGGCGGAGCGCATCTACAACTTCGTCGAGCAACCCCAAACAGGGATCGTGCGTGTCGATGTGCGTTTTTCCATGGATCTGTGCAATCTTTTTGCTTGCAATTTCAACCCTTTCACGTGGCGCTGCGTGTCGGCGCGCTCCCGCTGTGGTGCGGAGATGTGCGGAGCACATTTACAACTTAGCTTAGCCGAGCAACCCCAAACAGGGATCGTGCGTGTTGATGTGCGTTTTTCCGTGGATCCGTGCAAACTTTTTACTTGCATTTTCAACCCTTTCACGTGGCGCTGCGTGTCGGCGCGCTCCCGCTGTGGTTCGGTGCGCACCGAAGTTGCGTTTCTCGAATTTTGGAAGGGCTTTTAACATCGTCGATGAACCCTATGCGAGGATCGTGCGGTTCGAAACGGTGGTCGGCCCCGGAAGACTATAAACGCCACTAAAAGCATCCACACAGCGTGTCATATATATACGCACAGCACAGCTCCGGAAGACTGTAAACGCCACTCAACGATGTTTCTATAGAGTGCTCGTGTTGCGCAGCATGTGCATACGCACAGCACAGCTCGGGAAGACTGTCAACGCCACTAAGCACTGTTTCTATAGAGTGCTCTTGTGCGTACACACAGCACAGCTGCGGAAGACTGTAAACGCCACTAAACACTGTACGCGGAAAGCTCTTCTAGCGGCCTGGCTTGTAAACTGGAGTACAGACTCAGTACGTGGAAAGCTCTTCCAGCGGCCTGGCTTGGAAACTGCTCTTTTGGAGTACAAACTTAGGACGCGGCACAAACTATGTACGCGGAAAGCTCTTCTAGCGGCCTGGCTTGGAAACTGGAGTACAGACTTAGTACGCGGAAAGCTGTTTTAGCGGCCTGGCTTGGAAACGGTTCTTTTGGAGTACAAACTTAGTACAGTACGCGGAAAGCTCTTTTAGCCGCCTGGCTTGGAAACTGGTCTTTGGAGTACAGACTTAGTACTCGGAAAGTTTTTCTACCCTCCTGGCTTTTGGAAACTGCTCTTTTGGACTACAAACTTAGTGCACGGAATGCTGTTCCAGCGGCTTGGCTTGGAAACTGCTCTTTTGGAGTACAAACTTAGTACGCGGAAAGCTCTTCTAGCGGCCTGGCTTGGAAACTGCTGTTTTGGAGTACAGACTTAGTACGCGGAAAGCTCTTCAAGCGGCCTGGCTTGGAAGCGGCTTTTTTGGAGTACAAACTTAGTACGCGGAAAGCTCTTCTAGCGGCCTGGCTTGGAAACGGTTCTTTTGGAGTACAAACTTAGTACGCGGAAAGCTCTTTTTTAGCGGCCTGGCTTGGAAACTGCTTTTTTGGAGTACAAACTTAAGTACGCGGCACAAACTAAGTACGCGGAAAGCTCTTCTAGCAGCTGGGCTTGGAAACTGGAGTACAGACTTAGTACGCGGAAAGCTGTTTTAGCGGCCTGGCTTGGAAACGGCTCTTTTGGAGTACAAACTTAGTACGCGGAAAGCTCTTCTAGCGGCCTGGCTTGGAAACTTCTTTTACGGAGTACAAACTTAGTATGCAGAAAGCTCTTCCTTCTAGCGGCCTGGCTTGCAAACTGCTCTTGTGGAGTATACAAACTTAGTACGCGGAAAGCGCTTCTAGCGGCCTGGCTTGGAAACTGTTCTTTTGGAGTACAAACTTAGTACGCGGAAAGCTCTTCCAGCGGCCTGGGTTGGAAACTGCTCTTTTGGAGTACAAACTTCGTACGCGGAAAGCTCTTCTAGGGGCCTGGCTTGGAAGCTGCTCTTTTGGAGTACAAACTTAGTACGCGGAAAGCTCTTCAAGCGGCCTGGCTTGGAAGCGGCTTTTTTGGAGTACAAACCTAGTACGCGGAAAACTTTTTCTAGCGGCCTGGCTTGGAAACGGTTTTGCTCTCGGGATAATCGCCGTCTAGTGTGATTTGTCACTGAGCGGGAGTTAGACAGAGCAGGGACACTCTGCAGGAGTCATTGCAACCGTAGCCGCCCTTTAAGAACGATCTTCGGGAGGGAGGGGAGTTGAATTAGGAAACTCCAATCTTCTTCAAACGGCGTTTGGCAGTCGGTCTCCGTCTAGGTGAATTCGTAGACGGTACGTTTATGGCAAACCTACGCATTGAACTGAAGCCCCACAAACAGCGAAGAGAGGCTCTGTATGTGATTGCCGCATTGCCCTCCCTTCAGAAGGACGGCTCAGGCTCAAAAGTTGCAATGTGTTCATTCAGAAACGATTGTTTGCATCGGCATGATGTGCAACTGATTCCTCGAGTCGTCCAATCTAGTTTCTAGTTTCCGCAGCAGGCCCATGCAAATCCGTATCGCAGTATCAGTAAAGCAGAGTCCTCAGATTTCTTTTCCTTTTTTAGAATTTGCCATGCCCCCTTGAAGGGGAGGCTACTTGCACCTTTTCTTCATTCAAGGCAGTTTCCCCGCGACTGACAAAGGGCATTTGCACCCCGGCTCTCCTTATGCAAGCGCGAAACGCGGGCCCTGGACCATGATTGGCATCAAGGGGTTTACGTCTCGAGCCACCAACGCCAACAACAACGGGCTGTTTGACGCACGCTTTCTGAAATTGATTCCGGCTTCTTCCACTATTGCACCCAGGCTTTGACACCCACTTCCTTGCGCTGCTGCGTGTCTTTGTCGCCCATGGCACTGGATGCACTCTCAGACCGTGTCGTGTTCCTCTGGCTGCTTCCCGAGTTGATGTTTGGAGCGTTTTGGAGGCCGAGGCGGCCGATGGCCAGCTCTCCTTCGGCTGGCTCGCAAGGCTCTTCGAGGCCGCGCTGTTCGATGCCTTGGGGATTCGAGCATGGCCTGGGAACAGCTGTTTGCGCTGGCATGGCAATCATGGGGAGGTGCTGAAAGGTGCCAAAGCCGAAGTCATAAAGTCATTGCAGGGAGACAAGGCCGGACACCAGCGATCTGTGCGGCTGCTGAGAAGCCTCCAGACATCCAGATGTTGATGGTATGTTGCCAGTCCTGCCAGGCGACTGCAGCGCTCGTGGTTGATGGAAATTCTTATGCCCTACCTGGCGGCCTTGCAATCTTCTCGGGTCGTCGCTGCCATTGTTCTCTTCCAGTGTCAGCATGTTTGCCTAGGCGCCCACACTACAACTTGCTCAGAAGGCTTTGGAGTCAGCTCTTGCGTCGGATTCATCCAAGGCGCGACTGAATGCAATTGCCAGTTCGAGAGACGAGCAGAGAGTGGCTGTGGGCAAATAGACGACATGTACCAGAGAAAGCAGAAGCAAGGTGCATGGCTTGCTCATCGTCAATGCAGAGGAGGCAGTCTTGCACAGAGATTAGTTAAGTTGCACTGTCACGACAGCGTTACAGTTTCGCTGGCTTTGGCTTGATGACGATGCTTGCAGATAGGCTTGGCGAGAAGAAGAGGGCGTTTACGAAGCCCATGACTTCCAGCTTTGTGGCTGCCCCTCAAAAATGTAGCGTGGAGCTCTCTATTGAGGTTGAAACGGGGAAGCAGAAAACGCTTGAAGAGCTCGTCGACTTCTATGCAGAACTGGCAGAGGAGTTTGCGCATGCTGTGCTGCAGCTCGAAGTGCCAAAAGCCGATCCGAGGTCTCAGACCTGGCGGCTACATTCCTCCAAGTCCTTTAACAAATGTATGTGTAGCTGCTTCAAGCCTGACAAAGCGTGCCCAGCCCCGCACCTCCAAGCCTTCAACAAAGCTCTGAACAGCTGCTTACAGTGTCTTAGAGTGCATATTGAAGCTGCAATCTAAGAGCTTTGGAACCGAAGTGAGGACGGCTGGCTGACGACCTTCGTGAATCCGTTCCGTGAGGTCCGATACAGTAGTCGCAGATGTGCCGACTACATTTTCAGCTTCACAGGCTGATGTTCAAGCTGGAGCCGAATTGCTGAGGGCACGCAGGCCAGGTGAGGTACCTTATTCGAGATAGGCAGAACCCTTTGCCTGTTCAATGGCATCATCTGCACACATTGGACGAGGCCAGAGATAAAACTGGTTCAGGATTATGGCCTGGCTGCAGCCTGAATTATTTGTGGTCTTGATGTGAACCGGAAGCATGACATGAGTCAAGGACGTTCCGGAGCCTGTGGAAGAGCTGGCCTTTAGCTGCGCTTGGCACCTGGCTCAGGCTCGACTGCCCTAGACCCCATGTCACACCACCCACTACTGAGCTCTGGAGACGCTGCCTTCGGCCCTGCGGCAGTACGCGGAGCAGGCGACGACATGGCAGGAGGTGCCGTTCTTGCCAGAACCTGTGGCCGTGATACGCAGGTCTTCAGCTGTGTGCATTCTGGTCACATTAAAGCGGAACCGTTTGCCGAACAGCCGCACCAAGACTTCTTAGAACTACCCTGCCGTCGAGCTAGGGGCGTGTTTTGATATACTTTGAATGTGAACGGGTCCGGGAGTGGGATGTCAGGCTTGTGCAGTATGTCATAGACTCATCGACTTCCTGTCCTGAGTGTCTTGCACTCACACCGAAACCTCCAGGTTGCCGACGGCTTCGGGTGCTGTGTTTATCTGGATGCACAAGCATTAGAATCGATGCCAGCGATTCTCGAGGCCTGCAAGCTTGACTACCCTGTGCGCAATATGAGAGGGATAAACAGAGAAAAGAGAGAGAGGGAGAGAGAGAGAGAGAGAGAGTACCCTCGGCATGCAACACACTGCTCCAGTGTTTTTGCTTATATGGGTTCCCATATCCGTGATTGCGCTTTAATGCCTCCCTCCCCTGATCTGATGCATGGCCGAGGCTGTTGTCCTAATACCAGATGGATGCGACTTCCTTTCTGCGCACCCGATTGCCTCGGAGTGCTCTCTGCCTCTCCTATGGCACCCGCAACAATCGGGGGCGCACGAGCGCGCGGTGGGGGGGCAACTCCCCACCCCAGCCCTGGCGAAAGAAAGAGCGCGAGCGGGTTTGGTGCTCCAAACAGGGGGAACAGAGCGTCCGTTGCCGCTGTCATGCCTCCGATGTAATTATAGGTCCGATGCAAGCGGGGGGGCTGTACCTCGCCACTGACTGTAAAGCCGATTTCAGGAGGCACCTTGCCCCCTCCTCGCTGCAGGGGGCCAAAAATCCTGAAGTTGTATATGATTCCAGAAGAGATCGATCTAGGCTCTACACTCTACATGCCCGGCGGATACAAAGGGTGGTTGGGAGGCCGAAGGCCTCAGGGACGCAAGCCGACCCCTAAGCCCGGCAGAAAGAAGAAAGGGCAGGAGAGATTTGTCACCTCTCACCAGACACGAACAGTGCCGCAGCGCTGCGCGCAGGGAAGGGGGGACCCGTGCCCCAGTTCCCAAGCGCCCCCGCAAGCAAGCAAGCAAGATTTGGACACGGACTTGGGCGTAGCGCTCATGCGCAGGGGTGCAGGGGTCATGTTGCCACGAATCCTCACACGCCAGGCAGGCAGGCAAGCAAGCGAGCAAGAAACAGACACAGAGAGAGAGAGAGAGCAACCGAGACAAAGATGAAGCGAGAGATCCTTTGTCGCAAGAGCTGCAGGCATTGCTAGCTTGCGCTGGCGTTCAGGCCCTGACAACAAAGTGCAGCAGTTGGGGTTAAGAAGAGAGTGTACGAGCCCACGTCGATTTGTCGAAGTACCACAGCCCGACAGCAGGTTATCTACATGCCAGAGGAGATTGCTGATGATCTCGTCAAGCAGGTCTCTCACCGGCAGGACGAGGCATGCTTTTTGTTGCTGCTTCGGGCGGGGGGGGGGAGGCCTGACATGCTTGCACAAGTACATGACTTGCTGAGACCGCAGGTGCTGCATCGAATACACGCTGCAGAGAGGAACGTGTAGTTTCACTGTTGATAATGGCATGAATTGGTGACCACGGAACACGGCGTGGTGCCTGTACAAAAGCAAGATTGTACTGGACCTGCAGTTCATGACAACACGTCGTGACTCGGCTCTTGAAGCAGATGAGGCGGTCGAAACCTGCAAGGATGTAGGTAGCATCTGCTTGCATGCGTGTTTTATCGTCCGTACTTTAGGTGAGCCATCGATCGGAATCAAATCCCTTTACCATGCACCAAACACCAACTAGCATCACAGAGTATTCGTTCTGTTGGCTATGACGGCACCTGCCGCGAACATGCAAGCGGTGTCATAGGTGGCCCAGATCTAGTGCCACAAGGCATAACAAGGCAGTACTTGATGCGCATGGATTGAAGCAGACATCTGTAACGTGGAATTGGGTCAAGGATCGGAGGCAGGCCACAAAGGTCGGAACATGCTACTGCCTGCGCGGCCCATATCCATCCAGTCAAACAGCTCCAGCATCTCACATGCCAGGCAGTCCAAGAATTTCCAAGACGGTTTCCAAGCGACTCATGTGTTCGCAACGCTGAGCAACCAATCGGCTTGCTGGCGGGTGCTGCCAAATGGCATGCCAACTGGCCTCGGCATGGCTGCTGCAGAACGGAGCAGGTCTGGGCAAGTGTTCAAGATTAAATTAAAGTGTGCTAAAGCTTCTGACTCCATGCGGCCAACCTTTGCGAGGCAGTATCACAGAGCCCAAGAAGCAGGACTGACGCATGTGCGATGATCAAATGCTGCATCTTCGGTGCAAAGTTCCATGCAAGTTCACAGTCCGACGGCGTACCAGGAACTGCGGGGCATCCTTCTTGAAGACTTTGACCGACTACTAGGTGGGTTTCTGTGATGAGCACGAATACACCGCAAGTTCCTGCCATTATCATTGCTTCCCAGGGTTGCCCGGTCCACGACCAGCGGTGGTAGAGGATCTCGAGACGGGTTGACGATGACGGGGAGACCAGTCCAGCAGTGCTTGATGCGAAGGAAGAGATCCAGCTCTTCTTGGCAAGCGGGCGTGCTTCAGAATCCAACTTCGGCCGCCTTCAACGGAGGGTGGGGCTTTGCCGTTCTGCAAGTTGTGTTGCATGCGTTGGAGTCCTGCTTGATCAAAGGGGCTTGCCTGATCCTGCCTGCTTGTGTTGCAGAATGCCTAATGCGTCTCCTTTTTTGTTTTCGCGTGCGAGTGAGTGAGTGTGTGTCTGTCTGTGTGTGTGTGAGGGAGTGTGAATGTGGGTGTGGGTCTGCCTGCGATTTCGTTCATGCTCGTCATATTCCATGCAAGATCTTGCCATTCTGAGTGGCGCCTGTAGTTGTGCTTGTCTCAGGTAGAGACGCGGCTTGCCGGAAGTAGCAGGCAGGCCTGAAGTGCAAATAATTGACTCAAGTGACTGAAGTGTATTCAAAGGATTCACATTCCGCTTCGTCTGAGTCCCAGTCAGTTCCCACCTTCACTTGTCGACTGGTCCTTCCTGGTGTCCACTCAGCTCGCTCTTCGCAAGTGCGACCCCTTTTTAACTCAAAACCCCGCAACAGAAATCTTTCCTTGCTGGACCTGGAGCAGCACGGCTCGCAAGATCTAGAGTCTGGATTACCTAAAGCTCAAAAAGCTCGAAGCCTTGAGGCCAAAGACAAACTTGAAGTGCCTCGAAGCTTTCCATCACGAGACAGTTAGAGCTTGATAGAGTGGAAACAATCACCATCCATCACATCTATGTAACTTCTCAACACTTCCCAAGTCCCTGCAGTCCAGAGTCTCCCGGCCTTCGAGAACACGGTGCAGTTCTCTTGTTTCATCATGGTGAGCTCGATGCCCACATCGCCCCCCCCTTGAAGAGGCTCGAAATGACATGTTCACAGCTCTTTGAAACTTTGATGCCTCTCAAAATGTCGTTGCCCTGCACTGAGACAACTGTCGCTCCTAGGTTGATGCACCAAACTGTTTGGTGAGAATGCTCTCTTCTCCGCACTGCCAAGCCGCGGACAGTTCTGATGCTCTCTGGCACGAACGAACATAGAGGAATAGTAAAGAAGCCTGATGATAGTTTTTCCGACACATCAAGCCAGACTGCGCCATCGGCAGAAAGTCGTGCGGCAGCTTGCTTGCCGAACGTGCCAACAACTGAACACTTCATCGGCGCACCACGTCTGCAGCATGGCACAGCAGCTTCCCAAATTGCTCGGGCTGAAGCAGATCTACTTGACACTTGGAGAGTAACAGCCGACAGCAAGGAGTGACGATAGGGCCCTCCAGACGGTGACGAGCTTTTGCTTACAAGTTTCATCCATTCAACAGCACCCAGACATCGGTCCCCTTGGGCTTGATGCTCCTCTCCTCGATGGTACCAAAGACTGAATGATATGCGCTAGCAAAGTTCCCCTGCCACGCTACCAGGTTACCAGGCACCGCTTGAGCATAATGCAGGGACAGCGGCAGAATATCCTCGTCCAGGTCTGAGAGCAATTACAGCCACATCACAGAGACTTCAGTGCGCCCGCCGGAGCCTCTACGGAACAACGCTGGCATGTAGTACACCTGGTAACTCTTTGCGCACGGAGAAGGGGAATGATCTCTGAGGTCTGGTTGCGTGAGTGCGCGGGAATCCTCGAGCCGCGCATTTCGCGAGGCACCGCACAGCACCAGCGACACGTTGATGTGGGTCGATGTCAGAGCAGGTGAAGCGGGCAGCTGCAGGCAGCCAAGGCGGGATTTGCTGTTCACGGGGAAAGCATCACTTGAGTTAAGACTTGAGTACCTTAGACCTGCACCGCATGCGGCCGGCGAAGTGGTGGGAAGTTCCCGCTTCGGCAAAAGGGACCGGATGCAGGATGTCTCCCGCACAACTGGGTGGGAGGTCTTGTACGGCAGTACAAGTACGATTTCGATCAGAAACTGCGCCCTGCTCAAGGCCAGGGCTCGGCTGGAGGCCGAGAGGCTTTTGGGGAAGGGTCAACCTGAAGCACCGATGTTGCGTAGTTTTACCGACTCGTTGCTCCACCCATTTTCTGTTATTTTCCCAAAGTTTCCCAAGACGATCGTGCACTGGGCCCCGGCGAGCACACCAGAATGCTCGATGTGCAGTATTTTGCAGTGCTGGTTTTGCACTGGATCGACTGGTGGCAGATGTTGGCAGGCTATGGCAGGCTCGCTCGTCGAGCACACTTTGAAGTCGCATCTAGGTCCAAGGTTCATGTCTCATCGAAGCTCTCGTGGCATGTGACATTGCGATGATGCAGCGGCTCTTACAGTTGGTTCGCAGCATCAGTTGTTGGGAAGACAACAAGCGACTTGTCGCAAGGAAAAACACCGGGATGCGGCAAATCCCCGATGCAGGGCGAGGGGCCGGTCAGTCGTAAAAGGTCCCGAGCATGAGGACGAATGAATGTGGGGACCACCTGGCCGGGTGCCCCGCTTGAGTGATGCTGGGCAGGTCTGAGGCTGATGCTGAAGGTTGTCCCTACAACAGCTTGCCTTTTTGGCAGGGCCCAATTTGTTGTCGACATTTAATTTGTGGGCACGACTTCACTGTAACTCTCAGTCGTGATCTCCGTGCCGGGCCATCCATCCGACCTACCCTTTCTCACCAGCCGCATGCTGCCCTAGCCTGGCCGGTCGGGCGACGGTAGGACCCATTGAGTGTGCAAAAACATGCCAAACAGATGCGAAGGAAAAAACAAAGAGAAATCCCATTTTCAGTTTGGGGTGGCCATCCGATCACACTCGGTGCCCAACTGCAGGATGCCGAAATCTGCAACGAAGAGCTGTGCTGGCGCTTTGCTACTGGAATTGTCCATGGGTCCTTTGGGGTAGGCCAGCAACCTGGTTTTTCATGCGACTCTTGGTGAAATGCTCTGTCTCGTCTTCGAGACGCCGCCATCGCCATCCAAGAATAGCTTGGAACATCCGGCATCTCGCAGAGAGCAGTTTCTGAAGCTGTGATTTCGGAAGCCGCAACATGGCTTGATGGCGACATGCTTGCCGTCTAAAACTTTCCGATGGATTAACTAGGAGTCGGTAACTGAAGCCCTTGCACGAGACGCTCGCGACTCGCTTCATCTCGCTTCATGCTTTCGCCGATATTTGGTGCAAACTGAGGTGCTTGTTTTGCGTATTGTGGAGAACGCCTCCAACCAGTATCAGCTGTCGCGATGCCCCGCCTCTGAACGATGGCACACTGCTGGGATGTTTCGAGGTGCCCCTTGAACCAGCCTGGGGCGGATCTTTGCCACACGACCGTACCTATCTCCTTCAAGGGCTTCATGTCACATGGTCGGCGGCGCAGGAGCTCGATGCCGGGATCACCAAGGGCATCCAAGGGCCGCCTCACGGTGCCGCGACACCCCGTCTCGGCATGTCTCGGTGTCGTCATCAGATCCCTCCCGCCAGACTTCGAGGGCGGTCGCCTGCTTGTCAAGCCGAGATGCCTTCGGCAATTTGCTACCCGCCAATCGGCGGGGTCCCACATGTCCCCCACAATGCCGGAACAAGAGCATCTGAGGGAGGAACATGGAGTGGCCCAGGCTGTTGCAACACGCCGGAAGTATTAAACCCGTAAGACTCGCAAATGCCGCTCGCAGTCGAGCCCCTGCCAGTCGCGTGTTTTGGATGCTTGATGGTGCTTGGTCTGAGGCATGCGGGCGAGCCCGGGCAATTATGCCCGCCCTCGGACTGGTGCCTGCGCACCGCACCTTCCAAAAGGAGCTCCTCACCGGCGAGCGCGTGCAGGCCTTTCCGGACGACATCTATGTTAACCCGTGTATGGGGTGTTCGTCTGCCCCGGTGCTCCCTGTCGCCCATGACTTGCAAGTCTCGTGGCTACTGCTGTTGCGCTGCGCCTCTCCTCGCGTGCACTGCTGCGTTCGATTGGTCCCGCCAGCACTCACCGCCGTGTTCGCTGCCGCACGCGACTGAAACATTCTGTGCTGCACTTGTTCCCCCTGCCCCAATTTGCGGCCGCGTGTGCACACCTGCGTTTGCGCATGTTTGCGCCATTGCGGCAGCGGGCTTGGACTGCGCAGTACGCCTGCGCACGCGCCTGCCGCCTACTTCGCATTACTTCGACTTGCGTGAGGCGCTCCGTTACGATGAACAATCTTGTCGCGTCATCGCCGCAGCCTTTGCCCATCTCTGCCCCTTCACTCACCCCCACTTGAGCTCCTTCCCATTCCTTCTCCTTCTCCATGGCACTGGCTTCCAACCTCACGCTTGCGGCGACCTGCCCCCGCACCTTCCCGTTGTCCCTCCACACATAAGAGCATCTTGACAGACTGCGCGAGGATGGCAGCAGCCCGCCGACTGCTTGGCCAGCCACTTCCGGTCAGCGCGGGACCCCACTTCCCTCGCCCATGCCCGTGTTTGCCGCGAAGCCGGGGCTTCCGTTGCCTGCAATGTTCTTGTGTGCGACCTTAACATCCACCCCGAGCGCCTCGATGACTCCGCCGCATCGAAGTCGCAAACGTGCTCCCACTTTGGAGCGGAGCGCAGCTCGCCGTCGACACCACCCTCTGACCCTTGTCGGTGCCAGTGGCTTGCTCGCGCAAAGGCTCCCGGTTGTGGATGTTGTGGCAAAGGTGGGGTCTTTTGGCCTAGTAAAGCTACCAGACTATATACCAGACTCATGGACCTATTCAGTCTATTGCGAACAAGAAAAGCCAGTGGAGCACCAGTGGCAGTACCATGGCGTCACACAGCTTCTTGCACGCAGAGCAACACCTCTTCCCAAGATGCGCAAACAAAGGTGCCGGCCTGTTGTCCTCGCACTCGAGATTGGTGGCCGCTGGAATCCTGAGGCTGCCGTCCGCCTATTCCGCCCGTGCCTTCACCTCCCGACCTCCCGATGCACATGGTCTTCCCCTCGCCGGCACCGCCAATGCTGGCGGCGACCAGCCCCTTCTCAGCGACGTTCTTTAGTTGACCCGCTTCGACGAAACCGCGCCTGTTTCTCCTTTCCCCGCCTCTGTGAGCTGCAACCTTGGATTCGGGTGTCTGACCTCGCTGTAACAGCGTGTGGCGGCAGCACTTCATTCTTGCATATTCTTGCATAGGGACCGCGGAACTCCAGTCGCAAACAGGCCCGTGAAAAAAACACTCGTCACCATCATCCCGATCATCATTTTGGACGCTCCCGCCAACCCACCAGGGCTTACTGTTCTCGGCACGCTTTTCGGCAGCGACGCCTACGTCCAACAGCGCGTGGCACTTAAGCGCGAAAAGCACGACCGCCTCCTGCAGTGCTTCCTCGCATGACGCAGCCGTAGGCTGCTGCTGCTGCTGCTGCCTCTCAGCGCTCTTAAGCCTTGCGGACCGCGCTGCCCCCGCCAGCACGGCTCGCGCTGCGGTTTGGCGGACTCGGTATGCGCGCAGCCGATGTACCGACCGTCACGCAGCATTCACGCAGCCCACTGGGCTTCCTGGATGGACACTCTGCAGGTCATCTGCGGAGCGCCTGCTCGCAACATTCGCAACCTTGCGCGACGACAGAGCTGCGCGGTTGCCTCCGCCTTTGGCTGCGACACAGGCACCGGCTTATTTAACCACACAAGGCTCCGGCAGTGCCGTCATGGGATCAGGCATGATCAGGCCATCTCCAATATGCCGGGCCCGCACTCCCGACATGACGAGCCTGCCGATTTCCTGCGCGGATGGCAGCGCACAGCCTCCCTGACTTGTCCCGCGTCCCCGGCGCTGCTGCTCTCGCAAGCTGGTCCTCATGCCCTAGCCCTCACGGTTTGGCCCACATCGGATGATGTTGCCATACGCGACTCACACCGCGTCCTACTCCTGCCCCGCTTGCGCCTGCCCCTCCCGCTTGGCCCGCGCAGCTGCTTTTGCCACGGCGTGCTCGATGCGTACAGTGCGGAGGCCATCGAGCTGCATGCTCCACATCAGGCGTGCTCGCCTCCCGAGCATTACCCCTCGAACGCGCCATCGCCAGCGTCTGCCAGGAAGCCGGGGTGCGTTTCGGGCGCAACGTCGCGCTGGCCTTTGTTCGCCTCCTTGCCGGGCGCGTGGAGCAAGGGCCCCTGCCCCTGCCCGCAACTCTGGCCGGGCCGCATGCGTTCTCCGCTGGAGTGGTCTCATCAGTGTCTCATCTATCCTCATCTCCGTTAGCACAGCGTGCGCTCGCCCCACTTTCGTGGCCCCCCCCCCCCANCCCCCCCCCCCCAAATCGGAACTTGGTGCTGCTGGCCAACCACCAGCTCCCTGCACGAGCTCCTTGCAGACGCTCGCTGGCAGGAGGCTCTAGAGCCCAGCCGCCTCCCTGCCCATGCGTAAGCGCGACCCGCCGCCGTAGACTGCAGTTGGCTGGGCTCTCCTTACCTTTCGGTTCCGAACCAGGTGCGTGGTCAAACAAAATCACAGCATATCCATTAGGTGGTAATACTATAAATCAATTGCAGTGCACGGTGAACTACTTGTGGAACCATGGTTCCGAACGGAGGAGGTAGGTTTGGCTCCGCAGGGCTGTGCACTTGCACTTTGCACTTTGCCCGTTCGAGTTAGAGACTACGGTCCTATAAGGACATGGGTGACAGGTGGGATCTAATTAAGGTATATCTTTACAGAATTGGATATAGCGGTGTCGTAAAGAGTGCCATTCTGGCGAATCAGCGACATCATGCCAAGTGTCTGCTAAAGGAAAATGTGCACGACTGAAACATTTCAGATCATCGTNTCAGCGACATCATGCCAAGTGTCTGCTAAAGGAAAATGTGCACGACTGAAACATTTCAGATCATCGTCCCACCGTTTCGGAGGTCTGCCAGGCTTTCTCTTCGGCTGTGTTGCGAAATTTTTACGGCGAGTTGGATCCCAGCTCGCGGCAAACCATGGCCAAGCATTCTGTTTGACAATACGGGCCCCGAAACTGTGTTGTGTACTGCGATATACTTCCGACCATGGCGTTACCGGCCACTGTCGAAGTGCAGATTGAACTCTGGACTTCATACGCCGCATGGTGTCAGACCAAGCCTCACCCTCGACAGCTATGGTTGGCTGCTACCTAGAGTTGTAAAAAGAAACGTTAGCGTCAATGTCTTCCAACTGTCTTTTGGTAAGGGGGAGGCTGCCAAGACCAAACAAGATCGTCGGTGTGATGACTGCGTTGAACAACTGTGGACGACCGTTTATTGAAACATGTCGATTTGTCAGAACATACCTGAACTTGTTGAACTTGCCCCATGCGGCGTTGATCCGGTGGGCAACTTCAACAACCGAGCATCTGCGAAGATCAGCGGGGATTTTNAGAACATACCTGAACTTGTTGAACTTGCCCCATGCGGCGTTGATCCGGTGGGCAACTTCAACAACCGAGCATCTGCGAAGATCAGCGGGGATTTTTCGGCCGAGGTACATGTGTGTTTCTTCAATATCAGTGAGAACTTGAACCATGTCGCCGTCAACATCAATATAGGCAATGTTTGTTTCACTGGCGGTTGTAATGATTCGGGTCTTCTCAGCGTTGAGCTCCAATCCAATGTTTGCCAAAACTGTTTTTTTATCCTTTCCAACATGTGTACCAGTTCCTGCCATGTTGTGGCATACAACATCAAATCGGCGTATCCGATGTTTGTCAAATTAGCTGGTGCTCCAATGTGAATACCCTCGTCATATAGACATGCTTTCCATTCGCGTATCGCATGTTCCAAACTGGCGTTGAACAGTGGCGGACTAATGACGTCGCCCTGTTTTACACCACGTCCAATATGGAATTTTCGGCTGTCGGACACGGAACCTGGTTTGCGAAGAGTACAATTTCTGTAACAGTTGGAGATATCCTTCGGAAACTCCCTGATGCCGTAGTGCTCGAAACAGGGCTGGATGATGCATCCGATCCAAAGCCTTTCGCAAATCGATACTCGCAACCCAAATCTCGCAGTTATACTCCAAAGATCTGGCACAAACGTTGTCGAATACGCATGAGGCATGCTCTACACCAGTGTGCTGCCGAAAACCTGTTTGGTCGAAAGACTGCTGTGGATCCAAGACATGTTGTAGCCGTGCGTGTATCATCTTCGAAAAGACTTTATACAACACCTTCAGTGAAGCAATCGGTCTCCAATTNAAACCTGTTTGGTCGAAAGACTGCTGTGGATCCAAGACATGTTGTAGCCGTGCGTGTATCATCTTCGAAAAGACTTTATACAACACCTTCAGTGAAGCAATCGGTCTCCAATTTGACGGGCCTGGATCGGTCACCTTTTTTGGGCAACATTGTGAACAATGTATGCTGCCAAGACGGGTCCATATGTCCAGTTCGAAGCACGCCGTTATACAACTCCAGAAGATAATCCAACATCTCATCTGGCGCATAGTACAACATTTCCAACTCCACACCTCGTGGGTCTGCAGATTTGTGTTTGCGAAGTCGACGCAACGCAATCTGTAATTCCGACTTTGTGAAAGGAGGGATGTTAAGAAGATGTTGTGGCGGGTTTGTGTGGGGGAGGTCAGCCTCATCCACAGCGAAAATCCCGGCCAAGTATTCCGCGAACTCATCTGGATGCGGGTCATGCTCATGATACCTGTTCGTATTGTTCAGAGGCATGCAGTGACAAATCCCGGAATCACTTCTTTTTTCTCCGTGTGGTCGGCAGCTGCTCAGCTCCCCGGCGCAGAGACAGGCATTAGCTCCTTTGAATGCTGTTTCCACTCCCTCCCTTGTACGTAGCAGCCTTGCACAGCAGGCCACCGGATCTTCACTTGATAGGAGCATGAAAGATTTCCTTGAGAAATATCGTAGCAGCCATACAAAGGAGGCCACCCGATCCTCACTTGATAGGAAATAGATTAGCAACCATACAAAGGAGGCCAATGGACCCTACTGTAGGACCAGGATTTGGGATCAGCTAGGGTTAGACTCCTAAACCTTTAGCCCCATAAACCCTGACGCCAATTGACGGTTCTGGCCAGCTGGGGTGCGCACTGATGATCGGCGCCGCTTCGATGTCGTCATTTACAGGGCCACGGCTAATGGCACAGCGCTGTGCTGCGATGCCGCATTAGAGTCGCCGCTCACACGCACCGGGCAACCACAGCATCCACAGCCTTGTGCGGTTGACGTCGATGGCTCCGCCCTCCGGACAGCCGAAAAACGCAAAGCTGCGACCTACCCGGAACTCCGGAACAAAGGCGCGCAGAGACTCGTCGACCGCCTCCTGGACTTGGCCGCCGAGGGGCCGAGCCGCCTGCCCCTGCGCCCAGCGGGTTATCTTAGACTCCTTAGACATGACATAGGACATCATAGGACCCACCGACCACACACGAAGTGCGCAGGAAAAAGGTTTAAGGAAAATAACGAAATAAAAAGGAAGTGATCTCCGAGATTTGTTACCGCATACACAGTTTTCCGGAACCAAGCTTACCTACCCTCCTTCCGAGAAAACCAGCTGAAATTTCACGGAACTTTCACCTCTCCTAGATTCTATTCTATTTTCATGCGGGTGGCTGAAACAGACTCAACCTTGGAAAATCTTGGAAACGATGACGTCGAAAATGAAGCTGCAGCATCGGCTGCAGTGGGTGACCAAGTCGCAGCAAACCGTGCGCCTCCGCTCCGAATCGTTTGGACGGGAGCAGACCTGAGCCATGAGTGGCCCTAATGCATGCCGACAAATTTGGCCGTTTTTGCAAAGTTCAAAACCGAAGCGGAGGTCCACCAGCTCATCGCTCGCAATGCACGAGGACCTCGCTGAGCAAGGGCTGGTCGCCGTCAACATTGGCGGTGCTGGCGAGGGAAAGACAAAGCAGACCGGGAGCTCTGGCGGCCGAACCGGCGAGCAAGGCAGACCATCGAGAAGTGAAGGCAGATTTGGTTGCAGGCCGCAACGGACGAGGCACGTGCCTTGCAGCGAGCGAGGAGGCGGACGAACTGGGCAGCCTTGGAACTCCAGCGGCCTCCAACCTCAAGTGCAAGGACAACAAGCGAACGCAGTAACTCGGGGTAGGTGCATCCCCTCAGCCTTGCGGGCAAGGCGCAGAGCGGCGCCACAGTTCTTGCGTTGATGCCAGCGCGCAGCTCGACCGGCATCGAATGGGGACACAATTAAGGGTGGTGTCGGCATCGAGCCGTGATGAGTTGTGCTCCGCCCCAGGAGTCCATGTGCGATGACTAGCTGCGCGAGGTGGCCCCGGAGCTCCTCCCCTTCACCCGCGTGTTTTACGGCCGCCCCTCCGCGTACAGCTGGTGGGACGACGCCGGGAGGCACAGGGAAGTCTGGCATGACGCTTTGCAGCGCGCGACTTCCGGCCTGCACGCTGGGGACATCTTGATGGCTTTCCTGGACGACTTGTACATCGTCACGGCCCCAAGCCGCGCGCGCGCGGCGCGCGCGGCGCTGGATGCTGCCACCCCAGCCGTGGCTGACCACTGTGGCATCGGGTCCAACCTTGGCAAAACATGGCAAGACACGGGTGATGGCCGCCAAAGAAGGCCCGCCGCCGCCCGGCATCGCTGAGCTGGGTGACGATGTTTGGCGCGGCGATAAGCCGTCGGCCCAGCNGATGGCCGCCAAAGAAGGCCCGCCGCCGCCCGGCATCGCTGAGCTGGCTGACGATGTTTGGCGCGGCGATAAGCCGTCGGCCCAGCGCGGGATCGTGGTGCTGGGCACTCCGGTCGGGCACGCCGACTTCGTCCAAGCCTGGGCCGATGCGCGGCTGCAGACGAGCTGCCTCACCTCCCAGACCTCCAGTGCGCCTGGTTGCTGCTGCTGTTTTGTGCATCGCCCCGCGCTAACCACGCCTTGCGAACACTACCGCCTTCTGAATCGGCATCGTACGCGCGGGCCCACGACCAGGCCGTTTGAGAGACACTCCAAGAGTGTTTGGGGGGTGTACCACCGGCCGAGGCGCAACAGGCCTGGCCGCTCGCATCGCTGCCAGCTGTTCATGGCGGACTCGGCTTGCAGTCAGCGGAGCGGAC
>BGNK01003119.1:2615-80796 GCA_003297005.1 Symbiodinium sp. clade A Y106 | reverse complement strand
TTCTGGGCCGGAGCGCTTGTGATGTGGTCGGGAGGCCGTCAAAGCTTAATTGCAGCGTCAACTGCTGAAGCAGAGTTGATTGGGATGGTAGAAGGATATCATGTGGGTAGGGCGTTCCTTCCTACAGTGGAGGTGTTGTGCAACACCATGAAGCAGCCCGTAGGAGGGGTGGATCAGGAACTTCCTTTGGTAAAGGTCATGTATGGGGACAACGCAGCAGCAATCCAGCTGTGTCAACTTGATGCTGGAGCATGGCGCACCAGGCACTTGAGGCTGAGGGGAGCCATCATCCGGCAGGCGATCGAAGACTTGGGGTGGAGAGTTGCCCATTTGCCAGGTCTGTATATGCCAGCAGACATCGGGACCAAGATGCCGGGTCCAGCGAGGTTTGCCGATCTGGTCACCCTACTAGGTTTCTCAGGTGTACCCCTAGAAACACCGCCTCAGGAAGCCAGGGCGCCGCAAGTAGCCCAGGCTCTTGTGGTAAAAATCCTACTTACCTTGATGTTAGCAGAAGCGGTCCAGCCTGCAGAGGCTGCTGTGCTCAGCCAGATTGAGGATCAAGCTGGAATACTGAGCTGGCTAACAGCTGCAGGGGTGTGTGTTGGCTTTGGAGGGTACATTGGGATGAGAGTAGCGAAATGGTTCCTCAGTAAGTGCAGTAGGCAACACCAACAGGTGAAGTGCATCGAGCCGAGAAGCCCGGTGGCTGCCGTTGACAGCACATCGCAGGATGGGGGAGGTCCGAAGAATGACCTCCGTGAGCCGTTGCTGCAAGGGAGTGAAGGCGAGAGGTTAGAGGGGTTATCAGCTGCAGGTGCACCGACAACCTACGAAGATTTAGTTGGGGAAGTGCAACAAGAAGTGTTGCCGGTTGTGCAGAGACCAGAGGAGTACCAGCCAGACTATGAGGATCTGGTGGCGGCCTATCCATGGGCCTTTCAGGCCCAAGAGGATCTCAGACAGCGATTGCATGATAGTGAGGGCGTCGTTCTGGACCTCGAGCAGCAACTGCATGAAACCTATGCCCTGATTGAAAGGCTTAGGGGAAGGCTGAGGAATGCTGAGAGGTTCGGCCAGGAGTATGTCGAGAGGAGCGATGAAGCTAGCAGAGCACTGAGCGAGCGCTGTAAAGAGATCGAGGAGCTTGAAATGGCTCTACGAGAGGTGCGAAGGGAGAACTTTGGCCTGAACGCTAGGGTACAGAGACAGGAAGCTGAAGAGGTTCCTGGNACTGTTCGGCGTGCCACATATCAGGATGCCAGGGAAGCACATAGGCATGTTCAGGAAAGTAGAGGAAGCCTGTCTCCGAGGGATCCAACAGTTCAGGGACCACCTCCTGAACTTGCTGTTCGTTATGCTGGTGACGAAGTGTGGCTAGTGCCAGCTCAAGCTGTCCAACCAGAGGGAGACCGAAGCGACGAAGACTCCGAACTTGAAGGAGCCACAACAAGTTCAGGTGAGTACACAATTCGAGAAAGGTCGTCTGATAGTTCTGGGGGTTATAAAGGGGGTGATGCTGAAAAAGCACCATGCCAGGAAAATAGGAGCCCTAGATCCACAGGAGGTAGCGTGTCCGGAAGACTTGTTGCTGCAGCAACGTTGGCAGCAAGCATTTCGTCTGCTGACAGCTCAAACGGGGAGGTGAAAGTCTGCAGAGTTGAAAGAGGACGAGACGCCGGAGAATCGCATGATGCTGTCATGTGGGTTTTAGTGGTGTTCCTTAGTGGGTGGACAGTTGGGCTAGTGAGTGCGTGGTTGTGGTGTGTTTGCTGTCGCCGCACAATGGCTGCCCCAAGGAGCATGGTGCATGTGCAGATTGACAGTACTATCAACGCTGTCAACCAGTCCGATGAGACAAGCAGGGTGAGAGNGTGGTTGTGGTGTGTTTGCTGTCGCCGCACAATGGCTGCCCCAAGGAGCATGGTGCATGTGCAGATTGACAGTACTATCAACGCTGTCAACCAGTCCGATGAGACAAGCAGGGTGAGAGCGTCAGTCAGGACCTCACCAGAACAAGAGCTGCGACTGCCATGGCCCCGTAGGGAGAGGTTCCAGGCCCGACCAACGATCCATATGTACACGACAGCCGGAGGAGCTTGTGTGCATACCACCCCTGAGTGTTCCGCATTGCGCGGAAAAGAGGTCCAGGACCGTACTGTGTGCCAAAAGTGTGCTGGAAAAGCATTGAGGCTGCACTAAGTTTCCAGGAAGCCCTGAAAAGGGGAGTGCGTGCAGCTGATGACNGCATTGCGCGGAAAAGAGGTCCAGGACCGTACTGTGTGCCAAAAGTGTGCTGGAAAAGCATTGAGGCTGCACTAAGTTTCCAGGAAGCCCTGAAAAGGGGAGTGCGTGCAGCTGATGACTTGTGGTGCTCCAGCCATGCAGGCTCACACGGTAAGGTCAGGTCTTAGTCCTCATACCAGAGCAGGTAGATCATTCGCACTTTGTACATTTTCGCGAAAGTAGATACCTGTAATACTGACTCAGGCCTTGTGTGTGTAAAAAGGAACTTGGGGAGCTCCGCTGCCGAGGGTCTCAGAACCGACACCTTAAATTATAAGGGGTTTCATATTATGATTTAATTAAGCAACATACCTTAAATTATAAGTGGTTTCATATTATGATTTAATTAAGGGGTATTGGGCTCTCTGGGTCGTGGTGTGCGTTTTATGTTTCACTTTTTTGGGCCTTTGAGGTATGGGGGGTTTAAGGTTTTCGGAGTTTTGGGGTTTTGGGGTTTTGGGGTTTAGGGTTTAGGGTTTAGGGTTTAGGATTTAGGGTTTAGGGTTTAGGGTTTAGGGTTTGCTTAAGGTTTTGGGGCGGCCGCAAGCCGAAAGGGTTGAGGCTTCGGGCTTGAACATGTTAGGCCCTTAGGCTGCGATTGTGCTGCTGCTGACGAGGCGTACAGAGGACGAGTTCATGCGCTTGCGCGATGTGCAGAAGGAGTCTGCACCTCAGCATTTGCATGCCAGCTGTTTTTTTGCGTTACTTTGTGTTTGCATGATTCCTGAAGAAGAGCCATACGGAGTGCATCACCTTTCATGCAACGGCTCAGTGGACCTTTTGGCGACACCAGTGCTCAACACTTCTGCGATCTGACCTGCATCGCAGGTCCTTAGACTGCGATCCTTCATGGAATCAGCACCGAGTGCTTGGGAAGCATACGACTCGTCTCTCTGGGGTGCCTTCTTGGACAGTGCCGCCCAGCAAGACCTATCGGTATCAGACCTCGAGCTGCTCTCTCCAAGCGATCTCGATGCGGCAGCAGACGAGTCTTTTATAACACAGAGCATCCCTGCGCTGCGTAAGGGGCAGCTGAAGACGGCCTTGCGCCAGTGGGCTTCGCAACGAGGGCTTATTGAAATCCTTCCAGTTGAGAGCGAGGGTTCCAAGGTCGTGGTATTCTTGGATAAGCCCGTCGGTGCCGGAGGTCAAGCTGATGTCTTCCTCGGTGACATGTCGGGCGAGGCGGTTGCCGTGAAGCGTGTGAGCACAACAGCACTGGCAGCCAAGGAGGAAGCTGCTCTGCGGCAGATGTCAGACTGCCCTCAAGTGGTGACGCTTCATCACGTTGTCAAGCACCGTGGCTACACCTGGCTGGTCCTAGAAGCTATGCCGCAAGGCCGGTCGGTGGGGGGGGGAGCGGATCCAAATGGCCATCGTGCCCCTGGGGTTCAGGGCTTTAACTGTAGTTCCCTATTTTACTTTAACAGTTTATAATAGTTTAAGGTTTCGGAGTTTCGGATGTATGATAGCTTAACCACGAACGGAAAGTCCTGCGAGTCCCAGTAGCCTGAAATTAAGGGTTTAGGGGTTTAGGGTTTGGGGTTTAGGGTTTAGCCTCCACAGATGCCCTGAATAATCCTGAAGCTTTGAAAGTCATCCTGACCCCCACGGCCGGGGCCCTAAACAAAACCTACCTTTTTAAGGACGACCTGGGGATCCAAAAACCTACCGTTTTAAGGGTTCGACCCTCTAATTTAAGGGGTCATAACCTGCCATTTTCTAGGGTTTGGGGTCACAGGGAAGTGTAAGGAAATCATAAGAAGGAGCCCCATGGCAGAAAGGTAGCCAGTTCAGGCTTCCGCTCCTGTTCTCTCAGGCTCTGTGGCAGAGTATCTTGCGAAGCATGGCGCCATGGCCGAAGACCGGGTCGCTGAGGTCGTTCTGGATGTTCTCCGCGCGCTGCGCCATGCACAGGACATGGGTTTGTGCCTCGGGTTAGCGTTTGGGTGTGTAGTGGTCTGTGGATTGAGGGCTTCGGGCTCTCAAGTTTTTTGAGAGTTTAGATCCGCGCGGTGCTGGTTTTCTCTAGACAAGCAGGCATCCTGTCCGGACCTTGGGGGTTAGTAAGGTTTGGCTTCCGGCCAGGAGATTTCTATGGTGCACCGCGACATCAAGCCTGAGAACATACTGCTAACTGCTCATGGTGCCAAACTCGCTGATTTTGGTCTCGCAAAGCATGAGCAATCCATGACTTCGCAGTCGGGCTTGAAGGGAACGCCCATGTATATGTCAGCCGCTGTCTTGCGGGGCGAGTTCTCTCATGCCGGTGACGTGCATGCACTGGCTGTGTGTGTTCTGGTCATGCTTAAAGGTGATCACCAGGTTTATGATCCGTCTGTGGCATTCCCCTACGAGCCCCACTATGCTCTCATTGCCCACATCCAAAACGGCAAATTGCCCAACATGTTGCCGCTGATGTCAGCAGAGGCCGCTGGCTTCGTGAAGCGATGTTTCGGAACCGCTGCCACGAGGTCTTTTTCTGTTCATGAACTGTTGGAAGACCCATGGATCTCCGATCGCAAGCCGGTTTTGCAGCTCATCCTGCGTGAAGAACGAATGACATGCACTCCACATGTGACTCCAAACGCTCGGCATTATCTTGCTGGTCGTGACGGCCTGCAAGCGCTGGCTGTCTTGAACTCTGTAGATTTGCTGCGGAACCGCGTGCGAAGCTTCTTGCTGCGAGGCTTCGGACTCCACGCGAAGACGGTGGACACACTTCTAGAGCAGTTGGTCAGCCTCGGTCTCATCAACAGAAAGACTTTAGCGATCAAGGACTGCACAGACGAAGAGCTCTCTGCCATCGCGGGAACTGGTGGCAACTTGGCATGTCTTCTAGCCTTGCGCCATGCAGCTGCCCGTGGATACGAGATTCGCTCGCAGGATCGAGCAGACGCCTGGCTCCGGCTCGCAGATTTATGCTTTGAAGCTTATCTCAAGCGCGCTGTACGGCCACACAGGGCCGAGGCCAAGGAGCTCGGCAGGAAGCGAAAGGAGATTCACGAAGCAAAACTAGAAGCAGAGAGGCGCAAGCAGAGGGAAGAGCAAGAGAGGCAGCGGAGGGAGCAGGAGCAACGTTTCGTGTCGGACAGTCAGGATAGAGCACAGCGTCTCTTGCATCAGTATGCTGCTGAACTCCCATCTTTTGATCAGCGCGCCAAAGTATTCTTGCGGCGTTCGGACTTTGACTTCATGATGTCCGTTTTGAGCAGGCATCCGAATGCGAGCAGCAAGATCGGGTGTGGAGTTAGGGGCATATATGTGGCAAGGACCTCTTATGGAAGCCCATGCTTCCACGCCCTGCGCAGAGATGGCACGGTCACAGACTTCTCGTATCGGAAGTGTTTGGACATGTGCACATGGCCTCGAGGGGGTTACGATGTGAACCGTCCAGGGGTGAGACTTCCTGACTGGGACGGCTCCGATTAACATAAGAAGCCTAAATCATAACTATAATTATAATTGTAGTATAAGATACCCCAAAACCCTATTCTAATTATTAAGGCTCCTATAGTAGGCCCGGCTTTCAAGACCAACAACATTGCAGCTAGACTTTCTCGAAGTTCTGGCGGATGGTGTGAAAAGGCCCTGGAAAGGTGCAGTTGCTGACTGGTACTATAGGAGCCTAAATAATTACCAATATTATTCTTTAGGGCTTTAGGGTTCCTCACTATAATAATACTATAAAGGAGCCCAAAACCCTATTCTAATTATTAAGGCCCATGTATTACTTGTTCCGAACTACTTGGAGGTTCACGGGTAAGTGGGGTTAGAAGTCCTAATATGGGTACTAGTTAGGGTTACCCCAATTAAAACCCCACTTATAACTACCCATGAACCTCCAATTACGGTTCGTGTAGTTGCCCAGATTAACAGGAGATTCCAATATGATCAGGAATCAAGACCGATCCCTGTCACTCCCACCGTATGCCGTTGCGAAAGAACCACAGATCGTCTGCCTTTGATCTCAGACCTAGCCGCGCCTTGTGAACCCTGAACCCTGAGAAGACTGCATCCTAAACCGTGTGCCTTGTGGGACTTTGTCCGATTGCGAGGCTGATCCAGCTCCAGAAAGAGGTGCCAAGGGAAGTGGGTGCTAGTGTTGGACGATGCAGCTCACATCCCCAATAATTACAGAAGAAGCCGGAGCAATTAACCACCGACTACCAATACTAATACTCCTACCTCAGGTTCTTTTTATGGCTCTGGTCAATAGTGAGCCCCCAAAATGTATTATGATTAATGAGGTCCCTACACTACAGGTTTGTTGTATCTTATAGTACCTGTAACCACTGTAACCGTAACCCTTATAGAGCTCTCAAAAGAAACTCCATCCCAAGTATTAAGGTTCTTGTTTTGCCTCGGTCAGGCGCCACAGCTGCAGGAGCAGGGCTTGCATGTGAGGAAGTTCGACAAGGTTCCGGGCAGCTTAGCTCTGCGTCGCTCCGTGCTTTCGGGGCGGTTTAGGGTTGAGGTTTTAGGAGGTTTTGGGGGTTTAAAGTTTAGGGCTTAAGGCTTAGAGTAATTCTAGGCTGTAGGATTTAGCGTTTAGGGCTAGGGGGTATCCTACACTGAGAAACCTAAAGGTTCTTTGATGGCTGGAGGTGAATAAACATACTTGCACGGGTTGTGGATAGTTGTGACGATAGACACATCTTCTACTCCATTTATGTCATGTCCCCGGATCCTTCTCGTGGCGAGGATCCATTCCTTGATCCAGCCACCGACACAGCTTTAAGCTGGGTTTCAGCTTCTGCGAAGTAGGGCTTGGGTTTAAGGTAGCGTTTTAGGGTCAGCGGTCCGGCTCCTTGCCTCCAGTCTGAGCCCCAACTCCTAAAGGGTTGTGGGTTTCTGCATTTTCTGCAGGTTTAGGTTTCGGGTTGAGGAACAACCGAATTTGGGGGTATTGCGGTACTCGGACTTCTGGCTTCAGGGTCTTGGGGTTCATGATACAGGGTTGTGCGTGTGAGCGGGCCCGAGCGGCGTGAGGGACAGTCATCGTATTGGCGTATAAGACCTGGACCTCAAGCTGTTCGGTTCTGTCACCGACTGCGCACCGTCGATAGAGCACATTTTCCTGGAGTTTCTACATGCAGCAAGGTTGGGTCTTTTAGCTCATCAGATTTTCAGTTTGTCTTGTGGAATTCAGGAAATCAAGCATGATGCTCCGAACTTTCTGTTAGAACTTTCGGGCAGCACCCATACAAACCCTGAATTAACTGCACATTCAACGCGGTCCAAGGTGTGGGTTTTAAGGCTTTAGGGTTTTGAGTTTACTGGGGAAGTCATCAAGGAAGAACCCAGTTGGAAGGCTTGATGAGACTGAGTCACTGCACGAAAAGAGCAGACCTCGATGTCATAGCAGCAGACTTGTAGATGGCCAATGGAAGAACTTTAAAGTTTTTTGGCCTGATGCATTTGGTCTTTCTATTATAAGTTTGAATTCTTTGGGCCCGGTTATCGAAGAAGAGAGGGTTTCTGAACGCAGTATAGCAGTTTCGAAGGGCTACCTGAAGAATTACCATGAAGAGGACGGGTTCAAGGACGAACTCCTGATGAATCTACTTAATCTGTACTAGCAACTGTTTGATTTCCCAAACTGCAGAATCCAAGACCCTGCACTCTAATCCCTAAGCTTCAAGCTCTTCTTCAACCCTATAACCTTAACTCCCCTGTAAAGCAGTTCAGAGCCACAAAGCTCCTGATCGGCTTCTGGCTGCAGATGTCTCGGCCTCATGCAAGGAGAGGGTGAAGTCTGGGCCCTCGACGAACCTCAATCCCCAAAGCTCCCCCCAAAAACCTTGACCGAGGGCCTTGAGAGGCAAATTCCACATCCACAAAGCACCCACAGAATTTTGAGACCCGGTACCCAACGTCCCGAAGCCTGGAAATGGCAGGCACGGAGAGTTCGAGTCTCTATCCAAAGTAGAAATCTAGAAGCTAAGCGCCCGCGCTGCGTGCTATGCCGGATCCTTGGGACAGCAAGACTGCCCGGAGCCAAGACCTAGTAGTAGGGTAGTCAACCCTAAACCCTAAACCCTAACCTTTTGGGGATACTATGACCCCTATATAATCCTCAAGGTTAACCTTTAGACTGCCCGGAGCCAAGAGCAAACGGAAGACTCGGAGCCTGGAGGTGGAAGAGGTTCTCTCGGTTTAGGGGTTAGGGGTTTATGTGTTTAGGGCTGCAGGATTTAGGGGTTTAGGGGCTCAGGGGTTTAGCGGTTAAGTTAGGGTTTGGAGCTGCAAGTTTTCTCTTTGTTGCCTCTCTCTCTCTCTCTCCCTCTCCCTCTCTGTATCTCTGCTCCGCTGATACGTTTCTTTCTTTCTTTCTTTCTTTCTCTCTCTCTCTCTCTCCCTCCCTCTCTCTGTCTGCCTTTCCCTCTCTCTCCCTCTCTCTGTCTGCCTTTCCCTCTCTCTCCCTCTCTCTGTCTGCCTTTCCCTCTTCCTTTTTCTTTTTGGTTTCATTTGTAGTAATATACGAAACTAGGAGGTTGCGGTTTAAGGTTCAGGGTTTAGCGGTTTAGAGGTTTTAGTTTAAGGTTTAAGGTTTATGGTTTAGGGTTTGGGGTTTAGGGTTTAGGGTTTAGGGTTAGGGTTTGGGGTTTAAGGTCAGGGTTCAGGACTGGTGACTGTCGGGGGCTTCGGCGTTTTTTCTTTCGGGCTTTGGCCGCTACCCCCTTAAAACTGGGTGCAAGGCCCAGAAGCAGCCGTGGTTTAGGGAGAAAGGCTCGCAAGTTAGGCGAGAAGACGAACATCTAAAATCAACCGACAAGAATTTGGAATAATGGTAGTGAGGACTAAAGAATTCCTGGGAACAGCAAGCAGCAGCCCAATCAATCATCTAGAAGCCCAACGCCTGCTCCACCAGCCAATTCCATCTCTTCGCAATGCTGTAGCCTCCTGCATCTTCACAGCAGATGACCAGCAGATGCAGAGACTCCCTAAAACGGAAACCCCAATCCCCAAAGCCCAAAGCCCCCGAAACCCCAGAAAACCGTCTAGAAGACTTCAACACAACCCGAATTTACTACCAAAGCCTACTCATTTGCAGGGTCCCCNAGATGATATCCCGGACAGTCTTCTCTGCACGATGAGACATGGCAGCTAAGCTCCGACCAAAATCGTTCTACCGCTTGAACAACAATCTGCATGAACTGATTTTGTTCCCCCCTCCTCCCCAGACCCTGCAAAAAAATCAGAAACTTAGCTGGAGGTCATCGGCCTTTTTTGCGACCCCTATGTCGCCAACACTAACCTGGAAGGCGGTCACTCGGTTAGGGCCTCGGTACCCTGGATTCGGCGGCTTCGTGGTGTACCTCAACCCCAAATAACCTACCTTTTCAAGGACTTAGACAAGGAAATCATATAAAGGGACTAAAGTTGCAAAGGACGCCTGGTGTTTGGATCGTGTCCTGCAGAGTTTGAGAAAGTCTTATCAGGATTGTCGCGAGGTTTCCTAGTTGGATTATTCGGGCTGAATACTTAGTAGGGAAGGTATGCAGGGGGGTCAACTGTGCATGTTCTTTTTCTTGCGTGTGTTAGCGGTGTCTTTTTTCTGTTTGGTGGTGTGTGCTGATGCCCTAAAGTCGTCCCGAAGATGAAACCCTGAAGCGAGGAAGGCAGAGAAAGCCCTAAAGCCGTTCTGAAGATGAAACCCTCAAGCGAGGACGGCAGAGCAAACCCGAAAGTCGCCCCAGCAGGCCCAAAAAGCGAGGTGGGCTTTCGGGTATGTAAGCTTTAAGCTTGTTTGTGATTGCAGCCCCTGTAATGCCAAAGGTATACGTACCTTTATTCCTGCTAGGATAAAGTAGAAGTATGTTTCTGATGCCCGTGAGCGCCAAGCCCTCACTGTCTGAGGAGGCCAATCGGGAGGTTTAGGGTTTAGAGGTTTGGGGTTTACATAAACAGAAAGATGTCAGAAAGATGTAAAATAGAAGCCCAACGCCCGTAGAAAGGCGATTATTCTAAAAACTTGTTTGGGTCCAGGTTCGGTTTAGGGAAAGCTTTTGATGACTTCAACCCCCCTCGCCTCATAAACAGGGATTATAAATTATAACATACACTGTTTAGCGGATGCTGCTCCCTAAACCCTAAACCCTAAACCCTATCAACATTCAACATTTTCACCCATCTCCGAAGCCCAAACTCGGAACCCTTAACCCTCTACCAATCAAGCCCCCGAACCCTGAACCCCTACAAAAAAAGAAACCTAAATCCCCTAGAAAAATTCCAAACCCCTACAAAAAACCCAACCCCTGCACCAACCCTGAACCCCTACAAGAAAAACCCTACACCAACCCTAAGCCCCTACCAAAAAACCCCAAACCCCTACACCAACCCTAAGCCGTATACGCTTTAAGAAGGTCTTTGAAGCCCCGAAGCTCCTCAGGAGGAGACGCTAAGCGACGTCTCCGGGTGGCTCCGGGATCTCAAAGGCAGCAACCCCAAGGCAGCCAAGGCAGGGCTGACTTGGAGGTTACGGTTTGGGGGGTTTAGGGTTCGAAACATAAGGGTTTAGGATTCCTTTAAGGGTTTTTTCAGGGCTGACTTGGAGGTTACGGTTTGGGCGTTTTAGGGTTCGAAACATAAGGGTTTAGGGTTCCTGTCAGGGTTTTGGCAGGGTTGCAACCCCAAGGCAGCCAAGGCAGGGCGTGGCTACATAGGGACCGCAATAAGTGATTAAGATCATCCTCTGGGGCTCCTCCCCAGAGAGCCCAATACCACTTAATTAAGGAATATAGCTTAAATCATAATATGAAGCCCCTTCTAATTTAAGGTATATTGCTTAATTAAGAGGTACTGGGCTCTCTGGGTGGGTCATTATATGCGCATATTGCACCCCAATGCAGCCGTTTATACAGAAGGATTAGGCAGGGCTGACTTGGAGGTTCATGGGCACTTATAAGTGTTCAGGGTTTGGGGCTTTAGGGTTCCAAGCATATCTATGGGGTTCCCTTTTGGGATCTATAGGGCTCCCTTAAGGGCTCTGTAGAAGGAAGCCAAGGCAGGGCCTGGGTTCACGGTTTAGTTTAGGGGCCTAAATAATTACCAATACTACTGTTGATGGACAAAATCCTGCATGACCCTAAGGACTCTAAACTATGGGAACTAGGGTATATTCCTTATAATGGGTAATGCAGGATTTTGTCCATCAACAGTATTCGAGGGTTCTCTATTATAAATGTAGTATAATGGGCCCCAAAATCCTCTTCAATTATTAAGGCCCCTGTGTTAGGGTCCCGGGCCACATAGCAAATGTTCCCTTGGGGTTCAACATGGTTAAAAAGCACAACGTACCCCAATGCAGCCGGGGCAGGACGTAGGGGCTTTGGGTTGAGGATTTGTGGGTTAGGGGGTTTAGGGTTGAGGGTTGAAAGGGCTTAGGGTTTGTTGGGTGGTTCATCTGGGCTAGGATAGCCATGTCAGTGTGTTTGCAAAATGATTTCATTACGGAGAGCCTGTGGTGGATTCATGGGGTTGGGTTATGGTATCAGTTGGCTACTGTCCCCATACAGTAACAGGTCCATAGTAGGGCTATCTATTAAGGGCCTCATATGCCTATATTACTATATTATTATAAAGGTTATTCAACTGTTACTGAGTCGGGAGTATCCAAAGTATCAGGATTTCGGCCAGGTGAAGCAGCCAGATGCTCATAGAGTTTTATGCTGTTTCCTGCACTTTTACCTTAGGTGGTTGAGGTTTGAAGGGTAAACCCTAAACCCTAAACCCCTTCACCCTCACCTCCCTAGGATCCCCCGAGCCCCAAACCCGAATCCTGAACTCACTTGAGTACCATATTTAGGGTGTAGGGTTTAGGGGGGGCCATGATAATTATCAAGATTATTTTGGCGCTTCTTTATTTATTATCATTATTATTATCGTATATTCGGCACCAAAACCCTATTAAAAATTATTAAGGCCCCTATGATATAGAACTCTGTTGCAGATCCCTTATAGAACCCTTTAAAGAAACCTTGAAGAGGAACCCTATTCTAATCATTAAGGCCCTTATAATAGCCCTTATAGTCGCCCAAAAAGACACCTTATCAAACCCGAGGAAGGAGATTATTAAGGCCCCTATGTGATAGAACCCTACTATAGATCCCGTATTGGACCCTTCAAAGGAACCCTTTAAAGGAACCCTTAAAAGGAACCCTTGAAAGGAACCCTATTCTAAGAGCCCCTATATTAACTTGAGTACGCATTCCCCCTAAACCCTAAACCCTTGTGGATCCTAGATCCCTTATAGAACCCCCTATGTTAACTTGAGTATGCGCTCCGAGCTGCAGGTCCTGCAAGAGGCCTCCCATCTTTTTGAAGAGGGAGCGAGGCACAATCCGACTCGGGTTCACGGTTGAGGGTTTAGGGTTCAGGGTTTTGGGTTAAGGGTTTAGGGTTCAGGGTTTAGGGTTCAAGGTTTAGGGTTTAGGGTTCAGGGTTTAGGGTTCAAGGTTTAGGGTTTAGGGTTCAGGGTTTAGGGTTCAAGGTTTAGGGTTCAGGGTTTAGGGTTCAGCTTTAGGGTTCAGGGTTTAGGGTTTGGGGTTTAGAGCGAGGCACGATCCGACTCGATTAAGATCAGACTCCTTTCAATGTTCAAGGTGATGAAGGTTTCTATAAGGGTTCCGTTTAACGGGTCCTAGAAGGTAGGATAAAGGAGGACTATGGCAAGGTTTATACAGGGTTTTCTGGTTTCGGGGTCGAGGGTTGTAGGGATCCTGTTGAGGGTTTCTTCCAGACAATACTTGATGCACCTGATGGGGCCCTCAAAGCAATGTATAAATCTTTGATTCTTAACTCAATGATAGCCATGGGGACCTGTATGGGGGAGCCCTTCTAATGGGTATAGTCCCCAAGCCCGAATTTCAAGAGGCTGGGGCAAAATGGAGGTATTACCAGAAATTCTGGATAAACCTTGTTAGTGCTCGTTGACAACTGGATTCCAGATTTCTGCAAAGAGTTGGGTCAATGAGAAGACTTACGCTTATACTGATACTCCTCTGCCTAGGCGTGCGTTGGGCATGCAGGGCGTAGAGTTTTGGGCTTGGGTTGTGCTATGCCGAGCAAGCAGCAGGTGTTGTTTCAAGAAGACCTCGGGAATCTTGCTTTCCTAACCCCTCAAACCCCACCCCACCCCTGCAGCCCTAAACCCTATACCCTAAACCCACAGGTCCTACGCCCGAAAGCCAAAACCTTGCGACGCGGGATTCCAGACCTAAAGTCCTGAAGCGACCAATCTCTGAGCCAAGCCTATAGTCTTCTTAGGAATTGCTTGTTTTTTTTTAAAAATTCTTGTTGGTATAAAACCCAAGAGAATATTCAAGTTACTCTTTTTTTTCTGATGGTTGTTCTAAGGGGGCATAGAAGCTAAGCCTCATCGCCGTTTTCCAGGCTTGGCAATGAAGGTGCGCCCCACAGAGATCTCGCAAGGGTCAAGGGGACTGCTTTTCCTGTAGGGGCCTCGATAATAACCTATACTATTTTGGGGGGTTCCTTATTATAATTATAGTATAATGGGGCCCCAAAACCCTGTTCTAATTATTAAGGACCTTGTATTACTACCACCTAGACGCCTTTTACATATGTGGCTTCTCACAAGGCTACCCCTGTGAAAGGCATGGCACAAATCCGTTTAAGGTTCTGTTGGCGTTTGCATCTTTTCTATTTGTTGGTTTTTTCGTGCGAGTGCTACCAGGGGTCATCCCCCAGACTCGCGAGTATGCAGGTGTTGCAAGCCTTGGTGAGTCTTGAGCTGTTCATACTTGCCATGATGTCCATAGGCTGCACCTTTCTCGGAAGGCATAAAAGGAGAATGTTTCCTATGTTTTTCAAGTCAATTGTCCCAATGATTCCGGCACCCCTGTGGCTGACAAAACGACCTGCTCGCTGCAGTATGCCAGCCTGTTTCATGCGGTTTGCAAAGAGGGCCCGAACAATTGTTGATGTTGTTATGCTTCAGGCTTTCCTCAAAATCTCAGCTCGAGTATACCCTACCCTACCCTACCCTACGATACACCCCGAAACCTTTAAACCCTGATGCCCAATCGAAGCCCGAACCCCCAAATCCTAAACCCTAGACCCTAAAAGAGCGGAACCCTTTTACAGCCCCTTAAAGGGAACCCCAAGGCCTCCTGTCACCACCACCCCGCCCCCCCTAGGTCGGGGTGCCTTTGGCTCCCCTGCCGGGGCTGCCTCCTGGTGCGTCGCCTTGCGTAAGGCTTCGTGGGGTTTGAGGCCTTATAAGGCTCATACGGCCTGAAGGGCTCAGAGGGTATTTCTAGGGTTTGCGGAGGGTTTTGGGTGGGGACTCTTTGCGGTGCTTTCAGGGGATTAGGCCTTACAGGGCTTAATTATATAGGGCTCATAGACTTCATAAATAGGATTTAGCTGGGGACTCTTTGCGGGGCTTACATAGGCCTTACAGGGCTTGTAGGGCCTCAAGAGCTCATGGGTTTATAGGGTTTTGGGTTTTGGGTTTAGGATTTAGGGTTTAGGGTTTAGGGTTTTCGGGATTGAGGCCTCATTGGGCTTATATTGGGCCTGAAGGGCTCAAAGGGTTTCTAGGTTCCTGAGTAGTTCCGTTTTGCCCCCTTTTTTTTTATCGGATCCCCTTATTAAAACCGAATAGTAGGAAAAAGGGTACCCTTATTATAAAGGGGCCACTCAGAATCCTAGGTTTGCAGTTGCAGGGTTTAGGATAGGGCCAGGGTTTTGGAAAGGGGTGAGGGTTTAGGCCTTACAGGACTAGGCAGGGTCTACAGGGCTCATAGGGGAGTTTCCGAAACTAGGGGTGCCTTATTTTGGGGTCCTTATAATAAGGATCCTACGATTTAGGGTAATTACTATATTAGGGTCCCCTTTTTTCGGAAACTCCCATAGGGCTTGAAGGGTATATAGGGCAGGGTGTTAGTTGGGGGCTTGTCGGGGTCTAGGGTTGTTTGGGGTCTTGAACCATTAGAAACCGGCCAGAACCACGGCGACGAATAGAGTCTTGTTTGAGGGCCTTGTGTAAAGCAAGGAATATGAATCTCCAAGCCTGTAGAGGTTTGAAGCCATGGACCCTAAGCGAGCCTTAAACTCTAGAGTCTAGAGTCTTGAACCCTGAAGCCCGAAACCCCTAAAACCCTCAAGCTCTTGACCCTAAGCCTAAACCTGGAAAGCATATAGGACCTATGACCAGAAGAAGGGGGAATGCCAAACAAAAGCCGGTTTATGGTTTAGTTTAGGGTTCAGGGGTTAGGGGTTAGGGTTTAGGGTTTAGGGTTTGGGGTTTGGGGTGTGGGGTCTTCTCCGGCCAAGAGGCTTTGGAGGCGCTGAAGCAAGGAGATATGCTGCTGGCGCCCGGTGGCTGGATCCACAACAAAGGCTTGGGCTGCTACAAGACCGTAAAGTGGTCTACATAATACAGAAAGCACCTGTACACTGTATACTTAATATGAATTTATGCATATATGATGCCGTGTTATATATACATATATATATATGTATGTATGTATGTATGTATGTATGTATGTATGTATGTATGTATGTATACATATATATATATCACATACACACATACACACGCATGATATACACCAATATGCTAGCCTCCAGTGAGAGGTGGCTCGAAAGTCGAATTCAAAACTTCCCGGGCTTGGTCTTAAGTGCAAAGACGAGAGGCGGCCACGCCATCCTTTACCTGTTCCAAAGGATCCGTGGCAACGAGCTGCCCGGCCATCCCCGGAGTCTGTTTCCGTTTAGGGTTTAGGGTTTAGGGTTTGGGTGTCTCCAGATTGCGGTGTTTTGGGTTTGAAAGAGGGTGCGGGGAATGGAGTGTCCATCCTGGTGCTTTGGTAGGTTTTGGGGGGTGGAGAGGGGCCGCTGGAGCGTCCCTACACTGCCTAAACCCCTTAAACCGTAAACCCTAAACCGTCTCTAAACTCCCAACCCCTTAAGCCTTAATTTCTAAACCGTCCTTAAACTCCCAAAAAAACCCTTAAGCCTTAAACCCTAAACTGTCCCTAAACTTTAAACTCCCTAAACCCGTAAAATCCCAAACCCCAAACATCTCTGGCAGGATCTTCAAGCCGAAGCACTAAAGCCCCAAGCCTCTCCCAAGGTTCGCTTTCGCAGTGTGCAATACCGGAGAAGGAGTCAATGATCATCCACAGGAGTCGGGCCAGGGATTTTGAGGGTCTTATCGGGTGCCTTGCATGAGTGTCATGCAGGTCTGAGAATGCCAAGTCGCTCGTTGGGAAAAGGCACGGGGCAGATACATACGTGTGCAGTGCAGTCGGCTAGAGTAAGTAAAACATCGTCGAAGGCAACAGCATACATCAGCACCAACACAGTCCGCAGGCTGTTTAAAACACAAATCGTAAGTGCTGAGGGCACGGTCGAGAAACGAAGCAGCAATGTCACAAGTCCAGGCGCAGTCTTGCTTCATGTTAAATCCGGCATGCGTCCACAAGTCATCGCAGGCATCCGGTCGCTACATAGCCTGAGGCGTTTTTGTTTGCTATTCTTCTGAGAGGACGCCGGGGCTGCCGTGTTTCCAAAGGAGAAGCATCTCGGCTTTGCAAGCCTCATTAGGGTTTCATTAGGATTTAGGGTTTAGGCTTCAGGGTTTAAAGTTTAGGATTTAGGGTGGCTGAGGACGGCTCCTGCGCTTCGAGATTCTTCGGCCGGTTCTGTGTGCGGAGTTTTCGCCTGTCGACTCTCCGGGATTTGTAGTTTATAATGCAAAGATAGCCCCTGCGGCTTGGGCTTTTTGAAGTGCTGAAGCGTTGTAGCTCTAAGCCTCAATATCAAAACATCCCCAAACGCCCCTAAACCCTGAACCCTAAACCCGAAACCCTAAACCCGAAACTCCCCTAAACCCTAAACCCTAAACCCCAGCTTCCCCCAGCACAAGCCAAGCTTGCTTGCCGGCTTTGCGGCCTTCCGCCCTGAACCACGGACTACTGTCAGACCCTAGGGGCCCAGAACCTGTTAGGGCTTTGGGTTCTACCTTAATCTCTAAGGACCCTACTTTTTTGTAGGTTCTGATTATAAACCCGAATATGGAATTTTTCAGGACCCTACTTTTTTGTTTTTTTGTAGGTTTTGGTAGGTTAAGGTAGGGATTTTAGGGATTAGGTGTTTGGGGTTTAGGGATGTAGGGTTTAGATTTTAGGGGTTTAGGGTGTCGGGTTTAGGGGAAGTTTAGGCTTAGTGAGTTTAGTGTAAGTCCACGACAACCCATACAACCTTGCAGGAGGCGAGAAATACGAATGCGCTTTTAGCACCTAGAAGCGTTTACCAAGAAGACAGAGCCTGCGCATGGGTATGCCGGATCCTAAACCCTAAACCCTAAACCCCTAAACCGTCCCACTATGGAAACCCCAACTCCTGAGCCCTTAGAGTAACCATAGATAGCAACCCCGTGCAGTAACTCTTGGGGGCATAACCCAATGAAAGCAAGAACGCCAATCCCAACAGCCAAGGCACATAACCTCGTGGCGGCTGACGGGGATTCCATCGGAACGAATTCTGGATGAGCTCTGGCTCCACTCCCTTTTCAAGCGCCTCAGCTGGGGTTTTGAAGGACTTAGGGGGGATCCTTTCGCTGGGAGCTGGTAGCGTTTACATAGCGGTCTGGGGTTGGTTTGATAGGATGTTGTGAGCAAGGTCAGCTTTAGGCTTTAGTGTCTTTGCGATGGGTGGAGTTTGCGAGACCTTATCGCAAGAGACCCCGCCCATCCCCAGCCCAAAGAGACAATCCCAAACCACGCACGCCACAGCACAAAGGCCCAGACATGAAGGACATCCCGGGATGCCCTTTACAACCGGTAAAGCAATCGGGGTGTATCTCGGGGACTAAACCTTAAGTCCTACAGCCTGGACCCAAACCTCAACGATGTCCACCCAGGATTTATTTCACCAAAGCAGACCACCACAAGCCGGCGATGCTTTACGAAGTTCTGCTACCGATGCTGCTGCCCAATGGTGATGTCCGCAAGCAAACCGACGAGCCGGGTCCCTGATACGCGGGTGCAGAGCTTTGGGCCTTCGGATTTAGCTAAAGCCTGGGTTTGGGGTAAGACTATAAGGGTAGTATAACTATAAGGGTACTAAAAGGGTGCTATACAGGTCTTAAAAGGGTACTCTAAGGGTACTATAACTGGGTTTGGGGGTAACATGTTTGAATGCTTTTTTCGGAACTGTCCCTTAAAGGAACCATTATGAAACAAAAGTCTATACTTTCTTCTCCCTGGCTACTTCAAAGTCCAAAAAGAGTAGTACATACCTCCGAATCCCTCTGAGCAGTATACCGTGTGCATTATGGTTTGTGGTTTTGGATTGAGGAGTTCACCTCTACGCTTCGGGTAAGCCTCAGAAGGCAGGTCCATGAGTGGCGTCAAGCCTCAAACTGGCAGTATGGGTTGCGTTTTAGTTGTTCAGGGTTATGTTTAAGGGGTATGTTAGACGGTTTGGTGTTTTGGGCTTAGGGGCAGTGTAGGGTTTAGGGTTTAGATAACTACCAATGTTATTCTTTAGGGCTCCTACACCCAAAACCCTGTTTTAATTTATTAAGGCTACTACACTAATTAACCAGAGTCCCATGCAGGAAGATTCATTTGAAGCCCAGATAGGGGTTTTGGTCCTTTCCGAGTTAGTGCTCCTGAACCATTAAGTCTAGGGTTTAGGGTTTAGGGTTCCTAAACCCTAAACTCTGAACCCTAAACCTTAAACCCTAAACCCGTAACCCTAAACTCTAAACCCGAAACCCTAAACCCTAAACCCTAAACCGGGCTTTTTAAGCCTTAATTCCTGAATCATTCTGAACCTCCAAGCCCCAGACCCTCGACTTTGAAGACTTTCAGCCTGAGCCCTGAAACCACAAAACCCTACTTGGAGGATCATGGGACTTAGGATCTTTAAGGGTTCCTTAAGGGGCTCCTTAAAGGGCTCTATAAGGGATCTATAGGGTGTCTAGGGTTTAGAGTCTACTTGGAGGATCATGGGACTTAGTAAGTCAGGTTATAAGTACCTTAATTGGGGTTATAAGTATAGTTACCCTAATTATAACCCTAGTTACTAAGTCCCATGATCCTTTTAAGTATAGACCCAATAAAGGTTTGTAGACCCCAATAACGCCTTAGAACCTAAGCCCTAAACCCTAAACCCTAAACCCTAAGCCCTAAACCCTCAACTCCCCAGGCCTAGGTTTCGGAGTAGTACCCTTTTGCCCTTGTTATTTGCGGATCCCCTCATTAAAACCGAACAGTAGGAAAAAGGGTACCCTTATTATAAAGGGGCCACTCAGAATCCTAGTAAGCTAAACCCTAAACCCTAACAGAACCCGCAAGTTCGAGGTCGTGGCAGACCTCAGCCACTTTACAGCGAGCCGGGAGCTGTCCGCAACCCAGAGTTCGCTGTTTGGGGTTTGGTGTAAGGTTCCGTTGAAGGGTTTAGGGTTTAGGGTTTAGGGTTAGGGTTTAGGGTGTTGAAGGGTTTCTTGAAAGGGTTCCTGTACCTTTAAAGGACAATTGTTATAATATACCTCCAGTCGAGAACCCCTGTTCTAAGAATTAGGCACATATATGAAACACAAGCACCCCACTGCCTCACGTAAATACATAAAACCTTAAAACCCCAGCCTTCAAACCTCTGACCCCTAAACCCTAAACCACCAAAGCCCCAAACCCCTCAACTCCCAACCCCCAAACCCATAGAGCCCAAGCCACTAAACCCCAAACCCTGAAGCCCTAAACCCTAAACCCCAAGCCCCTAAAACCACGACACCTTAAGGTCCTAAACCCCTGAATTCCTCATCCTACTAAAGCCAAAATGGGAGTTTCCGACAATAAGGGGTCCTTATTTGGGGGTCCTTATAATAAGGGTCCTACTATTTAAGATACTATTATTAAGGTCCCCTATTTTCGGAAACTCCCAAATAACCGGAGGCTACTACAAGTGCATCCCGGCCGCCCTGCGACTGATCCTTGGAACTCGTGGAATCGAAGCGCCAGAAAGGACCCCGGGGTTTCGTTGGCAGACGTAGGGTTTCAGGGTTTGAAGGCTTTTTTGGGGGGGGTTTTGCTGCTTTTTAGGGTTTGAGGGATTTTAGGGTTTTGGGGCTTTTTAGGGTTTTAGGGTTTGTTGTTGAGGGTTTCGGGCTTTGTTGCCGGAGCTTTGGCAGGTCTTGGTTTTGTTTGCTCCGGGCCTTGATAATTAATAGTGTGTTTTGGACAATGTTTTAGGAAAGATGGCCATAGTAGCTGAGTGGATACACTTTACACTTTTTGGGATAGTATTACCCACTATACAACTGAAAGTGTACACTTTTGGGGGCTTACGAACTCAGCCACTAAGTGGCCGAGCATGGGGCTTCGGAGCCTTCAGGGATTCTGAAGGGCTTTTCAAGCAAACCCCTAAACGCCCTAAACCCCTAAAGCCTAAAGCCTAGAACCCTAAACCCTAAACCCTAAACCCTAGAACCCTAGAACCCTAAACCCCTAAACCCTAAACCCTAGAACCCTAAAGCCTATAAACCCTAAACCCGAAACCCGATTGAGCAATGTCAGGCTTCAGTGTTTCTAGGGCTTCGGGCTTCGGAGTCATGAGGTCCACGTAGGTCTTGCGGCTTGGGCCGTAAAACCCTAACCCTAAACCCTAAATGGGTGGTTGTCAATATTATGGTCACTTTAAGGTCCCTATTATAAAACGGCACCTGTTATTTAGGGTACCCAAAAAGGGACCCTAATTTTGACAACCACCCAAATATGTGGTCAAGCTCCGAACTTGAGCTTGAGGCTGATATGACATTCGGGGATTCGGTCGTAAAGGTTGTAGGGTTGAGGGCGACAAGCTGGGCTTTGCCTTGCATAGCTGAAACTCGAGGTTGCAGCGTGTAGTCCAAACTGCTATGCTGCCATGATGCCTTAAAGCCGTGAAGCTGAGAGCACAGAGTTCTAGTTTTTATATGAAACCTTGGACCCGGAACCCCAAACCCCACACCATCACCAACCCCTGAATCCGCGAACCCAACCTCAACCCCTAACAGCCTAGACCCTACGTTTAAAACCCATATGTAAACCCTCCAAGCCCTACCGAAAATCCTGCAAGAATCCTAAACCTCCAACCCTAAACCACATCCCCCCCAACAAACCCAACAAACACTTTAAAATCACTTTACAGACCTACAAGAACCCCAAACCCTCAACCCCAAACCCTCAACCCCAAACCCTCAACCCCAAACCCTCAACCCTAAACCCTCAGCCCCAAGCCCTAAACCCTAAACCCCAAACCGCAAACCCTAAACAGGAAGCGGCTGATGTATCAGCTGCGTGTCCAGCAGCTCCAAAGAATCCACGGGGCCTTGGGAAGTACAGACCTTGAGGCGGCTATAGGGTTTCGGGTTTAGGGTTCAGGTTGCTCTTCTTTTTTTGGAACTAAGGGTGCTTGGTTGTTATTAAGGCTTTTTGAGCGGTTTAGGCTTTCTGGGGGTTGGGTTTCGTCGGGTTTCTAGGGTTCCGTGAAGGGCTTCTTTCAGCGGGCGATATAAGGGCTCCATAGCGGTTTAGGGTATTACAGTGTTTCTATTGAGTTCCTTGATTGATGTGTTCTATCGACTCCTTAAACTCTAAACCGTAAACCCGCTACAACTGTTCTGACAGGGACTCTCGCGGTCGGACTTGATGGTCGTGGAGTTCGCCTGCCGACAGGTCGCGCAGAAGGCGCTGTGGGTCAAGCTGAGGGTCTGGGTCGATTATGGTGTGTCTCTGTGTGCGTCCATATACTGTATATTGATAGGATGGGATCGGATGGGATGGGATGAGACGCGATGGGATAGATAGATAGATGTTTAGATAGATAGCTGACAGACAGTGACAGATAGACAGATAGACAGGTAGACAGATAGGTCCTTAGATAGGTAGGTGGATAGGTAGATAGGTAGATAGATAGATGGACAGATAGAAACGTAGAGAGCGAGAGAGAGAGAGAGAGAGATATATATATAGATAGACAGATAGATAGACAGATCGATAGGTGGATAGATAGATCAATAGACAGAGAGAGATAGATAGATAGGTAAAAACATTGATTGATTGATTGCTTGCTTGATTGATTGATTGATTGACTGATTGACTGATTGATGGATTGATGGATTGATGGATTGACTGATTGATTGGTTGATTGGTTGATTGGTTGATTGATTGATAGAGGATATATATATATATATGGGTATATGGATAGATGCATAGATGGACAGATGGATAGATGGATTGATGGTTAGATGGACAGATGGACGCATGGATAGATGGATAGATGGATATATATATATGTATATGTATATATGTATATATGTATATTAAAGGCGTGCTACCGCTAGTGATTGTTGAGACGCCTGCCTTGATTGGGGGATTTTGGAGTGAAGATTTTTGGGCAGGATGGTCGAGTTTGAAGCAACTGCGCCGCGGACTGTCAGACTTCAACAATCTCGAAGCCCTACGCCCTTTAACCCTGCCAAAACTCCATAAAATCACTTCTAATAGAACCCTAACATAAGCCTAGCTTAGTATTCATAGAATTCTTATAGAGCCTTTTGCGAACCGCTACAGAACCCTAAACTTAAACCCGAAACCCTTGAACCCCGAAACCCTAAACCTCTAACCCTGAACCCACTCACTTCGAGGTGCTCCGGGAGGAGCGTGTGGGCCTCCCCGCCAAAGACATGGAAGCAGCTCCTCGTCTGCTCTGCTCCGAAACTCCCGAAACCTAAGGCTCAGGGCATTTTGGGGGCTTGGGGTTTAGGGCTTCGGGCTCCGGGTCCCTTGTAAGGATGCTGTTAAGTTTCCTATCAGGGTGACTCTAAGGGCCTATAGGGCACTATGGGGCATGCCTGCGTGCATAATCCACCCGGTGTCGCATGCAGCAATCGCAAAGACGTTAGCAGGTGTAGTTGCGCAGCTGGTTTCCGTGCTTTCTCCTGGTTCAGAACACTAAACTGCCTGGCCCAGGGCTATTCCAAACTGTGGTCCGTCTTTAAAGGCCCCCTTACAGAAAACATTTCTTGCTACGGCTCTCTCAATCAAGAATCCAAGAGTGGTCGTCGTAGAAACCCCTCTAGATTCTCTAGATGGTCAACGTTCCCAGAGTTTACATCTAAACCCTAAAGCCCGTGAACCCACCTTGAAAGATGGTGGGACTCGGCATGAACTGAGAATCATGGTCCTTGTTATTTATGAGCTGAATTTACTGAGTCCCCTGATCCCGTAAAAACCAACCTGACTTCTGCAAGCCCTCAGCCCTAAGCCCTAAAACCCCGAAGCAAACTCACAGCCACAGCCGAGAAGCAAAGGTTCGCGATCTGATTGCAGCCGTCGACTCCAAGGCCACAGTGCTTGGATTCGTTTACCTACCTTTGGTTAGTAGGGAATGGAAGAATGGTAGCTGGTAGTAATAGTAGTTATAATTGTACCCCATTCCTCCATTCCCTACTAACCAAAGGTAACCCTAAACCCTAAACCCTAAACCCTAAACCCATTCCCTACTAACCAAAGGTAAGTTTAGGGCGCCAAACCCAAAGCCCAAACCCGGGGCTCTATGACGACTTGACTTAGGTCCTGCAGCGACTGGTTGGGGTTTCGGGCGTTTTTTGGTCTTGGGACTGCCCTTGTAGGGGTTGTCGGGTTTAAGGTCTAGGTTCCTGAGTAGTACCCTTTTGCCCTTTTTATTTTCGGATCCCCTTATTAAAACCGAACAGTAGGAAAAAGGGTACCCTTATTATAAAGGGGCCACTCAGAATCCTAGTAAGGTAGATTCAGGTGTTTGGGCTTTTATGTGTTTTCGAATTTGGCCTTTTGGCGGCATCCTGGGCCTCGGGGTTTACGGACTTCGGCATTTTGCGCCGTCGGGTCGCGCAAGCCCGAAACCCGAATTAAGCTAAGCTTAACCCTAAACCCTGAATCCTGAACCCTAAACCCTAAACCCTGTAGATCCCTTAAGCTTAAGGGAACCCTTATAGTACCCTTTAAAGGAACCCCAAAATTCCAAACCCTAAACCCCTAAAACCTGATGTTGATGGGATTTTGGGTTCCAGGGTTTTCTCGCATGAAAGGAAGGATGTGCATGTGCCCTAGAGGGCGCCCTAACTCCCGAGCTGTCGCTTTAGGGGTCAGATCCCCGAATCACTGTAAGCTGCTTTAACTCCAAACCCTACCCGCCCCGGAATCCCAAACGGCAAGCCCCAAAGCTGCTTGCCCCATCAAACAAACCTTGAGGTGGGCCCAGGAACCTTCAATCCGCAAGCCTTCAACAGTAAACCATAAACCCTCAACCATGAACCCTAAACCCTAAACCCCCAAGCCCTAAACCCCCAAGCCCTCAACCCTAAACCCTATCCCTGAGGTGGGCGAGGCACACCAGGCGCAGCGCGAAGCCATGGCCGCCCGGGCGGTGGGAATCAGCGAGGGCGCGAATCCCGTCCCTTCGCTCGCAAGGCTTGGAGAATTCAGGGACGGTCCAGACCAGAATACGGAGATCCTTTTGCTCCAAGTGCAGATAGCCGTTTCTGTTTCGACTCTGCTCCAGCATCTCCAAGTAAGGCGAATGTTGGCTATGTGGGCTTTCCTGGATGGGAAGCTTTGTCAATCTCTTGGGCTGGAAAAGGCGCCTGCGCTGAAGCGAGTTGGTTTTGAAGAAGGTGCTCGCGAGTTTAAATCACAGAGGGTCTTTGTGCCTAACCCTAAACCCTCGCTTGGGCCCTGAGCCGGGTCTTGCGTAGATGAGGCAACAACAACTACCGCGCCTACTCCCACCTCATGGGGGACAAAGACACCCAGAGACTGGGAGAGCATGACTCTCGGCAAGAGAGGGTTGGGGGTTCAGGGTAGTTTCGCCAGAAATCGGGAACCCTAAACAGCCCCGACACGAGCAACTGTCGCACCTGATGTTGTAATATAGGGGCCTCAATAATTACCAATACTCTTTTGGGGGTTCCTTGTTATAATCATGGTATAATATACCCCCCCAACCCTATTCCAATTATTAAGGCCCCTTATTACGCCTTGTCGATGGTTACCAGCTGTTTGTCTCGCCATCTTCTGGCTTCACCTAGGCAAGTGCTACTTCGAGGTAGTACGACGAAACACAAGTCCGTATGCCGGAAAGGTGGGCCTTACCACCCCAAGCTATAAGTGGTGAATGTGGGTGTTTCCGAAAATCGGGGACCCATATGTGGTACCCTAAATACTTAGTTACTAGTATCCTTATACATATTATAAGGACCCCAAGTACGGTACCCCTAATTTTCGGAAACTCCCATGTAGGCTCCGATCAAAAAAGCCCGGACCTGAAAAGGAACGGGGATCCCAATATGAAGCCCTCATAGAAAGAGGTTCATTTATAGTCAGAGGTCTACATTCCTATTTGGGAGTTTCCGAGAACAGGGGACCCTATATAGTACCCTAAATATAAGGACCCGCAAATCAGGTACCCCTAATTTTCGGAAACTCCCATTTCGATCTCAGGTGGACCTCGCGAGTCTTCGTCAGCTGCTTGAGTGCACAGAATCCTGCACAGGGAGCTGGGGTACTTGGAGGATCATGGGACTTAGTAAGTACCTTAATTCGGGTTATAAGTATAGTTACCCTAATTATAACCCTAGCTACTAAGTCCCATGATCCTTTAAGTAGAACCTTCAGGAGTCAGGGTGTCGGATTTGGGGAGGGTTTTGACGAGCTATGGTTTAGGATTTGGGGTTTGGGATTTATTTTGCAGGGTTTTGGTTCAGGGCAAGGCTACGCTTTGGGGTTTAGGGTCTAGCTTCATCTATCAAGACCAAACCTGGCCACAGGCTTAGTGGCATTGAACTGCTCCGCACCGTTCGGACGATGTGCGCGGCGCTCAGGGGCATGACACCTCAGTGTTAGGTTTGATGGTTTAAGGTTTATTCGATTTAGGGCTTCAGGTTAAGGTTTGAGATTGTAGGTTTAGGGTTGGCATATGAGGGGGTGCAGTTTTCTTCCGAATTGGGTTTCTAGATCCTAGGTTGGTGATTGCATCAGCTCACATCATCTGTAGGCGGTGCGGTTCTGGTATTTTGAGATCCTTAGTACTTGCTGTAGTTTTCAGGAGGGTAACGTAACAGCAGTGCGGGCATCAACAGCCAGAGATGTCTGCTGTACGTGTGAAGCGCCAAACATGACCGTAAGCCCTGGGTTATGAACGAGGAATCCAGAAAGCCCAATACCCCTTAATTAAGGAATATGGCGTAAATCATAATAATATGAAGCCCCTTCTAATTTAAGGTATCTATTCCTTAAATCCCTTATAGAACCGTTATAGATCTCTTTAAGGAGCCCTTTAAGGAACCCTTAGGTGGTATATTGCTTAATTAAGGGGTATTGGGCTCTCTGGGAATCCTCTGGACCGGAGTACAGGGGGCCTGTTTTGCACAGCGGAGGGCTTTGGTCTTTGATGTGTTGAGTTTCCAGCTCCTTTGGTTCGGGTGGTCTGCTTGGAGGTTCATGGGTAGTTGTAAGTGGGGTTATCAGTCCCCTAATATGGGCTTTAATGGTTGCCCCAATTACACCCCCACTTGTAACTACCCAGGATCCTCCAAGTATTCAATGGTGACGGCGACAGAACTGAGGAATTGGATAACGCGGAAAGGCAGCAATTCAGGATCTAGGCGATTCGGAATCAGAGCCCACCCTATCACCGAGCCCTAGACGCCCATCCCTTGTAGTAGAATAGGTATCCTTTAACCTTTTGGGATACTATCATCCCTATATATGAATCCAACGCGACAAAGCTTTGATCTTTGAGCCCAAAACTGCCATGTATCGAAAACCCTACCTTAAACTACCAAAACCTACTTTTTTGTAGGGTCTCTATAAATTCCATATTGGGGTTTAATTATCATAAGAACCTACGAACAAGTAGGTTTTGGTAGTTGGAGGTAGACCATGAACCGGACAGACCATGAACCCAACAGACCGCACCCGACTCGGTTCCTTCGACCACGCATCAGGCGATTGCTTGGAGCGAAATGGCTTGGAGGAAACTTCCAAGCTGAGGCCACTGCCAGAGTCGTGGGCAGTTTCCCACTCTAGGGTTTACGACTATGACATCACTGAAGGCAACCCTTGCAGCCTCTGAAACCAATTGTTTGTTTATGTTTCTGGATACGGTTCTGAAATACATCTACAAGCTCATGCATGCTTTCAAAGTACAGTTTTGAGTGCGAACTGCAAGTTCATGTACGAATTCCGGGTACGATCGTACCTGGAATCGCACTGGAAATCGTACCGGCAATCGCACCTTGTGGTGTAAAAGTATGATTCCAAGTGCGAGTCCGGGTACGAGCGTACCTGTTATCGTGGACGCACTGTCTGGTGCAAAGGTACGTTTCCAAGTGAAACCAGCCCCTTAGCCCCTAGTCTCTGTAAACCCTAAACCCCTAAACCCCTAAACCCTAAACTCCTAAACCCTAAACCCCTAGACCTTAAACCCCTAAACCCCTAAGCCCTGAACTCCTAAACCCTAAACCCCTAATCCCCTAAACCCTAAACTCCTAAACCCGATACCCCTAAACCCTAAACCCCTAAACCTTCGCAAACCCCAGAGCCCTGCTCAAATTGTTAAGGCTTCCCAGAGAGCCCAATGCCTATTTACTTGAGGAATACCAGCGGATCCGAAAGCCTACCGTTTTAAGGGTTCTACCTTCTAATTAAGGGGTCATAACCTACTACTTTCTAGGGTTTGGGGCCACAGGTATACCTTAAATCATAGGTGGCTTCATATCACGATTCAAGTATAGCCCTTGATTAAGCCGTATTGGGCTCTTTGGGTCTTAAGGAGTATCCCTTAAATCAAAATGGGAACTTCAGTATGATGTTCCTTAACTAACGGTTTGGAAGTCTCTGGGTAAGCAAGACCGAAGCTTCCCTTCGAACCGGTGCGATGGGGATGGTTGGTGGTTTCCGGTATACGGTTTGGGGTTTGGGTTTCAAGGTTTGGGGTTTAGAGTTCAGGGTTTCAGGAGTTTTTTGGGTGGGTTTTTGGAGATCATGTTTTCAGGAACCCCAAGATCAGGCTTTTTAGTCGAAGGTGTATGAAGTCTGCGAGACCCTAAACCCCAAAGGATTGCGGCCGCCCAAAACCCCGAACAGCCTGAGAGCGCTAAACCCCTTGTAGAAGCCTCAAACTAGGTAGGGCTTTGGGACATTTTATATTTTCTCCTATTGGGCTTAAAAGGATCTTATTTACTAATATTTTTCAAAAGCTTTGAAAGCCCCACCTAGCAAAGGAACCTCATGAAACCCTAGCGTTGCAGGATCGGGGCGCTGATTGAAGACGTCTTCCTCTGCCAGTTCCAACCCGACAACCAGGGCTGGATGGACATGGAATTCGCCACTGGGATCTACAGTAGAAGCCAGAAAGTTGGAACATCAATATCCCCATGCCCTTAAGGTAGAGTATAGGGGATCCTAGCACCAATCCTCCTAAACCCATGTTCCAACTTTCTGGGGTTCACTTTATAAAGGTTTTATGCTGAGGGTTTGTGTCAGCGTTCTGTAAGGATTTTGTTTTGCTCAGAGGTTCATGGGTAGTTATAAGTGGGGTTATAAGTAGGGTAACCATAAATATAATCCGTATTAGGGGACTTAAAACCCCACTTATAACTACCCATGAACCCCAAAAATCCTAAACCTTATGGAACCCTTAAAAGGAAGCCTAAACCCATGTAACCCCCACATTGTAACTACCCATGAACCTTCAAGTAGAGTTAGTTTCGGATACGGCGGCCCAAATTGGCCTAAACGGCAGGTTTCATGTTTGGTTACGACAAATTCTGTCGTCAGAGGAACGGGGCAGAAGCCCTGAAAGCCTAAAATGTTCACAAACGGGGGTTTCCGAAAATAGGGGACCCTAATGTAGTACCCTAAATAATAGGATCCTTGTTATAAGGACCCCAAAATAAGGTACCCCTAATTTTCGGAAACTCCCAAACATGAAAGCGCGAAACCATGCTAAACCCAAAGTTGCAGTTCGTTATGTTTTTACCTGTGCGGGCCGTGAGCATCAGCCGTTTGGACGTTTAGGGGATGATTTGAGAGTTAGGACCAGGGTTTCGTGAGTAAGTTTAGTTTTAAAGCTCTACAAAAACAATCTTCTTCCAGCCACTAAGGAATGAAGGCCTCTGTATTCACACCTGAGCCAAAGCCCCATTCTAATTATTAAGGCCCCTATATTAGAATCCCGGAACTGGCTCCTCCTAAACCCTAAACCCTAACGCTCCTCCTTTTCGCAACTCCCTAAACAGGAAGTCGGGGCTTGGGGACCAGATGTTTGGCTTTGGGACGCAGTCCCTCTTCGGAAGCTTGAAACCAAGACCCAACTGAGGACTTGGCCCTACAGAAAGAGCTTCTGCAGATCCTGTGGTGCTTCGGGCTGTCTCATTTGGGGCTTAGGGTTTGGTGTTTCGGGTCGGGCTGCCTTATTTAGGGGCTCGTTTTCAAGGTGTACCTAGGGGGATTAGTCCAGGGCCCATTTGTGGCAAGGCTCCTCTTATGGTTGAGATCGCATCCAACATTTTCTGCTACCTTTGGCACCATTCTTTGATTCTGATTCGTGACCGGTCAAACAACCGTTAAGTCCCAGACCTGGTCTAGGTTCCTGAGTAGTACCCTTTTGCCCTTTTTATTTTCGGATCCCCTCATTAAAACCGAACAGTAGGAAAAAGGGTACCCTTATTATAAAGGGGCCACTCAGAATCCTAGTGGTTATTAGAATTCCAGAGGGCTGTGGTGGTTCGTTGGGGTGTGGTGCCGCGATTTTCGGCTCAGGCCTTAAGGAATCTCTCGAGTTTAGTGCTGTGGAACTCCAGCGTGCAGGGTAAGGTATACCCCCGACAAAGACGCACAGCTTTGTTTGAGGGCCCTAAACCCTAGCGCTGGTGGACAGAAGTCACCTCAACTCAAAAAATGCCCTGGCTGAGGAAGGGGGGCCATTGCACAGGGGGTCTACATTGTGAGTTTCCGGCCGGAGGCTCTAACTCAGGAGTTCCCTAAAGACCCACATGGGAGTTTCCGAAAATAGGGGACCCTATTATTGTACCCTAAATAGTACGATCCTTATTATAAGGACACCAAAATAAGGTACCCCTATTTTCGGAAACTCCCACATCCTAAGCCCCCTAAACCCTTAAAGCCCCTAAATCCTCGGCTTCGAGGCAGCTTGCCCAGCACTACGTGTCGGCCGTGGCCTCGTCCACGACTGCCCCAAACCAGGTGGCCGCGCAGGTCCTCACCATGAGGCGCCCTTTAAAGGAACCCCAAACCTGCTGTAAGGGTTCCTTCAAGGGATCTATAAGGGCTCGCTCCTTTAAGGGATCTATAGCCGACCCAAAGGGGTTTCTTTCAGGGCTCCCCTTAAGAGTTTCTTCTTTAGCCTAGACCCCCCAACTACCCTCTAATAGACCCCAAACACCCACAATTAAGGGCCATAAGGACTCTATTAAAGGGCCCCTGGGGGGGTCCTGGCGGGTTTAGGGCTTTTAGGGTTAGTCGGGGTTTAGGGTTTAGGGTTTAGACTACCATGAGGCGTCGAAGCTGAGATCTTGGGGTTCCTTTAAAGGGTACTATAGGGGTTCCTTTAAGGGATCTACAGGGTTTAGGGTTTAGGGTTGAGGGGTTTAGGGTTTAGGGGTTATTAATGGGCGTATAGGGTGATTAAGGGGTTTAGAGTGTAGGCTTTAGGGGTTCAGTGTTTAGAGGTTTAGGGGTTTACAGTTTAAGTTTTTTCTGGGGTTGGTGGTTGTTCGGTAGAGGCTTGCATTCTGTGGATTTCATGCCGAGTCCCGGTTCAAGTCCATCTACTTGCTAAACTCCTGAGCACTAAACCTCTCGACCCAATCGCAATTGTAGGCATATCAATGTACGGGGCCGGAACAACTATCAATTCATGCCCCTATGTGACTACGTACTGCAGTACAATACCCCTCTCCCCCTCCAAAAAAGAACCCACACAAAATCAACGTAATTTGAGCGGTTAAGGCCCGTAGAGCAGTTATAAGTGGGGTTATAAGTCGCCAAATATGGTTTATAAGTATGGTTACCCTACTTATGACACCACTCGTAACTACCCTAAACCCTATAGAACCCTTTAAGGAACCCAAAGCCCCTTGTAACCCCACTTTTAGCTACCCTAAACCCTAAACTCTATAGAACCTTCAAGGAACCCTAAACCCCTTATAACTACCCATGAACCTCCAAGTAAGGTCAGCAGAGTAGTTTTGTCGGGCCGAAGCCGGGGTTCATTCGACAGATACCGGTTCCCCAGGCCACGGTTTAGGGTTTAGGGTTTAGGGTTTAGGGTTTGCTCCGCGTTTAGGGTTTAGAGTTTAAGGTTGTTGGGCAGAAAACTCGCGCATCCAAACAAGTTTATAAGGGTCTTTACAAGGATTCTGTACGGGTTTAGGGCAACCCCATCAGGCGGTTTGGGCTTGGGCTTGAGGATTAATAAAGTGTGTCGCGCCAGATCTATAGCATGAGGTTCTCCGCAAAATCTGAGCGGAAGCTTCATAATACTTACTGGCAAGAGTAATAATCAACTTTGAATAAAATTTAAGCACTAGCAAGAAGGAGAATACTACTAGCAATCACAAATATGACAATGAACCCTCGACGCGAAGGTGCCTGCACGTTGCTTACGAGACAATCTTGAGGACTTGTTCGTGTTATTGCTTTGTGCCTCCATAAACGAAACTGCATCCCAAATTGATTGAGAGTCTTCATGCCGGGGTCGTGGCTTAAAATTTCGGATTCTGCAGTCCCTGGTCCTAAACCCAGCGCCATCAAGCAGCAAGAGCAGTCTGATCCGACCAGGTCTCGTAGCCATGATTCTATCCAAGAGGGTCCATATACACTACTATTCTCCCCAAAAGCATAATGGGGATGGTCTTTTGGGACATAACCTTGTGATGGTAGTATATATGGACCCTCTGGCTATTAACGCCTTTGCTTGAAGGCTTCAATCCTACCCTCAAGCCCAAGCCCCAAAGCGTAAACTCTCCCTGTTCCCTAAACCCTAAACCCTAAACCCTAAACCCTAAACCCTAAACCCAAGCCCAAGTCCTAAGTACGAATCTGTGAGCTCAAAACTCCTAAAGCCAACAATGCCGAAACTGAAACCACGCACAAATCCACGATCCTAAGGGTCTAGGGTTTAGGGGTTTAGGGTTTAGGGTTTAGGGGTTTAGGGTTTAGGGATTCAAGACCCACACCTGAAGCCTTGAAAGCTTAAACTCACTCTTGTCACCCTTATAGCAACGCGAATGGTAGCACGTGTGGCTGGAAACCCTATAAATAAGGTTTCAGGTTTAGGGTACCCTTCTAACCACCCGAATCGGAATCCTACTTTTGGGGTCAATTATACAATAAGTATAATAAGGAACACCAAAATAATATGGGCAATTATTAAGGCCCCAATTTTAAGCTTTAAGAGGAACCCTCTACAAGCAGTACGCCCGACCTCTCGAAGCGCAGGAGAGCCGCCTCTGATGGCATGCTCCCTACGACCCAGGTGCGAGAGTTTCCGAGAATAGGAGTCCTCGACAAAATACTAGGAATGAAGTAGACATGATAGAAATCAGAAGCAGAACCGTAGTAGTAATATAGTAATCGTAATTGTAATCTTCATCATATGTACAGTAATCGCACTTCTACTCATAGTAATGGCAGTAAGATCGATTCCGAGACCCTAAATAAGCTCTAATGTACAGATCCCCCAAAGAAGGAATCCCCCCAATGCAGGCGATCTTGGCACCTGGCGGAGGGGACGATGTGGATGCCTATAGGCCGGGTTGTAGGGCTTATAGGGCTTATAGGGCTTATAGGGCTTATAGGGCTTATAGGGCTTATAGGGTTTATAGGGTTTAGGGTTTAGGGTTTAGGTTCTGTAGGGGATCTGCTATCATAAGGTGTACCACCAGGACACTACAAGGGACATACGATCAGAAGGGTTACCATAAGGGTTCCATAAGGGATACACCTTCATAAGGGATACTGTAAGGGCATCCTAAGGGTAGTGTGAGTCTAAAGGATAAGAGGGTATAGGGGATGTACTTTCTGTACGAGATATACTATCATAATAGGTCCTAGAAGGGCACTATGAGGCTACTCGCAGGGTACTATAAGGGTACTGGAATGGTGTAGGGGGGGAGTGGTGCGGCATTCATTTTTGATCGAAAGCGAAGCATTAGTTTGCGGTTTAGGGCTTTGGTGTTGAGAGGTACAGAGGAAGAGGGGCTTCGCAGTTTGGGGGATGTTTTTAGGGTTTGGACTTCAGGGTTTGGGTGCAAGGCTTTAGGATCGAGGGGTCTTGGTTTGAGGGGTGTGAGTTATTTGGTTCGAAACAGTTGCCTACCCTATGCCCTAGTCTAGGACTCAAACCAGCCATCTCGACTGTACTAGAAAGCCAAAATAAACGCAGTACCTACAATGCAAGGAAACCTGGTACTCCTAATCCAAGCTCATCCTAATGGGAGCCCTAGTAGCTAAAACCAACTGGACCTTGTGAAGCATCCTGTCAGACCTTTTTGCAACCGCCTTTGCGCCAGAAAACTAGCACCGCAAGCCATCAACCCTTAACCGTAAACCCTAAATAAATAAAGGGATCCAAGGCCCTAAGGCCCTACACCCCACACCGCAAACTCGTAAAGCCCGCAACCCTGAATCCCCCCGAAGCCTTAGTGTCCAATCTCCAGAAGCCCTACAGTAGAAGCCAAAACGTTGGAAACCCCATAGCCTCAATCTTTAAGAGTAATGTATAGGGAATCCCAGCACTATTTGGCCTTAATCCGGTTTCCAACTTTATGGGTTTTACTGTAAACCCTCAACTCCCCAGGCCTAGGTTTCTGAGTAGTACCCTTTTGCTTTTTTCGGATGCCCTTATTAAAACCGAATAGTAGGAAAAAGGGTACCCTTATTATAAAGGGGCCACTCAGAATCCTAGAAGCCCTGAACTCTGAACCCTTTCTATCCTCTTGAAACCCTACAGTAAGCCCCATAAAGTTGGAAACCGGATTAAGGCCAGATAGTGCTGGGATTCCTTATACATTACTCTCGAGGATTGAGGCTATGGGGTTTCCAGCTTTTGGGCATCTACTGTAAAACCCTAAACTCTAAACCCTAAACCCTATAAACCCTAAACCCTAAAGACCTAAGCCCTAAACCCTATAAACCCTAAACCCTAAAGACCTAAGCCCTAAACCCTATAAACCCTAAACCCTAAAGACCTAAGCCCTAAACCCTGAACCCTGAACCCCTAAGGCTCGAACCTCTACTCCTGGGTTCTGGAGCACCATACTTGAATACCTTGATTTCGAGTTGTTCCTTAAAGGATTCATTATGAAACTATAGTCTATACTTCTTTCTCCTGGTTACTTCAAAGTCCATAGGGGGTTTCAGCCACACCTTTAAAACAATAATTTTATAAGGATCTAAAACTCCTGAACCCAAAGCCCGAGAAGTATCCCTTGGAGGAACCCTACAAACACCCTTAAAGGAACCCTTAAGGAACCCTAGAACCGCTAAGGGTTTAAGCTCTATTCCCTTTGCCGGGAGCTGCGCAGGGCCATGTGGAGCTTCGGCGGTGACGCAGATCTCAGGGCCCATCCGGGGTTTGGATTCGGGTTTTCAAGCGTTTCTGGAAGGGATATAACAAGGAGCATTATACACGAGATACTATAAGGAGCACTATAACGCTATAAGGGAGATGGTAGCAGTAGCAGCAGCAGTGGCACGAGTAGTGGCGTAGTGACAGCAACCGGCACCCACCCCGGAGGGCCGCGGCGTGGCTTCCGCGACCGAATGCTTGCCGCTGTCCACTCCGCACCTGGCGGAGGCGGCAAGGGCAAAGATACGGGAGTTTCCGGAAATTAGGGATACCTTCTTTTGGGGTCTTTACAATAAGGATCCTACTGTTTAGGGAACTATATTAGGGTCCCCTATTTTCGGAAACCGCTATATGTCTGTTCTGTAAGGTATGGTCTTGCTTGGGTCCGGTTCGAGCCCCTCTTTGGGTTCCGGGCCTCCCTTTGAACCCCCAATCACACGATATAGCATGATCCTTCATGATGTACGATAGATATGTGTATAAATATACATACATGCATGCATGTATGCCTACATGCATACATGCATACATACATACCTGCAAACACACCTACCTATACATACATACATACATACATACATACATACATCCTTCGAGCCATTATAGTCTACCGTAATATGATACAACCAGAATCCAGTAAACTCCAAACCCCGCAAGCTCTGAAGGCCCGAGATGCGCTTCAGCGACATCCCCTGGGCGGTGGCGCCAGTGGCGACTCCGCATGGGACGCGTCTCTGTGGCTTGGTTTATAGGGTTTAGGGGTTTAGGGATTTAGGGGTTTAGGGGTTGAGGGTTTAGGGTTTAGGGAAACCCTAGATTTTGGGGTTTAGGGTTTAGGGTGGTTCGTTTCTAGAAGGCTTGGGGGTAGATGCATACAAGCAATGTCAGTACAAGGATTTGCCTGAGTCCCGAAGTCCCCAGAGAGCCCCATACCCCTTAACTAAGCAATATACCTTAAATTATAGAGGGCTTCATATTATGATTTAAGCTATATTCCTTAATTAAGGGGTATTGGGCTCTCTGGGTCTTGGAACGCTGAGGACCGAACGCAAACCCTCGGACCCCAAAAGTCAGGTGAGGGGGTGCAGGCTAGGCTTTCAAGCATACACCTTCTTCTGCATTTCTCAACCACCACGACACATATTGCAGGATGCTATACGGAGCCTAATGCAAACCCATAGCAAAAGCAATAGAGCCGGTCAATGCCGTGAAGATCCGCCAGCAAATGTACGACAGCCCTTAACCCTAAATGCTAACCCCTACAGTCCGTTGACAAATTTGCAGAGCCTCAGAGAAGCCATGCGGAAGCATCCCAGACCAGGGCTCAAGACCCTAAAACGCCTCAAGCCCTGAGATCCGAAAACCTCAAGACCCCAAGGCCTAGGTTTAGGGTTTAGGGCCTAAACTCCTCCAATCCGAAACCCGCAGAACCTTCCAAAAAGCCCGAGAAAATCCTAATGTATTTCTTAAACTCCCAGCTACACTAGTAGAAGACGACAACTCTAAACCCTAACCTCCAAACCCTAGCCCCTAAACCCAAACCCCTAAACCCAAACCCCAAAACCCCAAACGTTAACCCCCAAACCCTTAAACCCCTAATCCCCTAAACCCCTAAACCCCCAAACCCTAACCCCCAACCTCTAACCCCTGAACCCTAAACCCCTAAACCGCAAACTCTAAAACCCTAAGCCCTCGCAAGGTGCGCCTTGAAGTTCGACGCACGAGCGTTGAACTCAACGTGAGGGCCCCAGCTCCTCGGAGGGCGACGGGGATCGGGGCACGGGAGGTGGGGTACCCTAAACCCTAAACCGTTAGCTTTCGGGGTGGTGTGTGTGTGTGTGTGTGTCCTTGAGCCAAACAAGTCGCAACCAAAGGCAGCAGCTCGTCACAGACCTGGTCAAGAAGGTGCTGAGAATCCCGGGGAGCGAACTCCCACCTGGTCACAGCGAGGAAAGCAGGGTTTTGCAGGTTGCTGAAATGTTATTATATACGTATTTATATTTATGGCTAACATGCCTGTTTATCTAGTTATGTGTATGCCGGTTTGTTTCTTGTTACATAGGGGGAGGTTTGAACGGGGATGCTTTGGTCTATTGCGTGTTACAAACCCTGAAACCCTAATCCTTAAGATCCTATGAGATCCTAAAACCCTAAGATCTGAAATGCTGAAATCCTCAACCCTAAGAATCTAAAACCCTAAAGCCACTGAACAAGTTAACAGCCTTGACACCCAGAGGCCCTGCACTAATACTACTAGTACCAACAGCAAGGAGCATAATGCTAATGATGTTGTTCCTGTTTCTGCTTGCTGTTTCTGCTTTGAGTTTTTTGTTTTTGTAGTTGTGGCTTTTGTGTTTTGAGATTAGGGCTCCTGGTCGAGATGTTCAGTAGCGTAGGCAGCGAGGAAAAGCGATTCAGAGAGAATGGCAGCACCCTCGAATGTTTCAGGGATGCAAATCAAGCTGTTCCAGTCGGTCACCACAAAGCTAAGATTGTCCACAAAACGGGCATGGTGGGCTCTCAAACCTTCCCCGTTCGTGTGGGGCACTCATGGGTCGAAGCCCAGGTCAAGCATGGTATTACCAAACTTACTTGCTATGTCGCCCGATCGTGTACATAGCGACCCCAAGCCCTAAACCCAGCTGCAAGCACATGGGTAGTTCTCCAAACTAAGGTTGCCTTTGGGGTCCTTTGTTATAAGGGTGCCGTACCATGTTTGGTGATCTAAACAGGGCCCTTAAATTTAGAGAACCACCCATAAAGTACCCTTAAATAAGGAACCCTATAGAAACCCTTATAAATCCCTTTAAGGACTCCTAAAAGGGAACTCAGTTTAGAGAACTACCCACATTGCAGGACTGGCCGAAGTGGACGGTGCCTTTTGGTTGGGCCTTGAACGGCAGCGGCCCAATCAGGTCCCGCCTTGGTCTTGTGGGATTTAGGGTTTAGGGTTCTGGTTTAGGGTTTAGGGTTTAGGTTGTAGGTTTTAGGGTTTAGGGTTTACGGTTTAGGGTTTAGGGTTTAGGGTATTTAGGGACCCCGAAAAGCACATAAGCATAAGCATTTTATGGGGATATCCCTACCTTATCGGGCTTCGTTAATAAGGGGGTTTATATGGGATATCCCTATCCTAATTTTTGTTGCTTATGTGCTTTTTTGGGCCCTAGGTATGGGGTTTAGGGATTGAGGATGGTTTAGGGTTTAGGGTTTCAAGGCTGCTTCAATATGAAAGCCTGGGTAAGCCAAGTGATGCTAGGAAACTAAGGTATCGATTTGAGATAATCTTAACATTCACCTTATTGTTTAATATAGGGCCCTAGTCATGAACACGTTTGGGGACTGTTGAAATCGACACCTCGTCAAGAAACTCGGCAGTCCCTGTTTCAGAGCTAGGCCTTTCTATTGCTCCCTGGTTCTTAGTAGGGAGTGGGTCCCTATCATAGTCCCTTGGAGGAGTCCCCTAACCCATTCCCCCATTCCCTACTAAGAACCAGGGAGATCAGGAGAGTTGGAGTTCAGGCTAAAAGGCTTTAGGGTTTAGGGCCCAAGGGTTTAGGGCCTAAGGGTTTAGGGTTTAGGGTTTCCTTCTAGTTTCAAGTTGATGGTGGAGATCCTAAACCCTAAACCCTAAAACCCTGGGCGGACCCTTGGACGCAAGGAAAAGAGCATTGCATTAAAAAACCCTAAAACCCTAGAGATCCCAAACCAGGAAGTCGACCCCCGAAAGCCTGTGCCAGAATGGGTCTGTACGCCCCCAACCGTAATAGCCGAACCTGAGAGAATCCTCATCGAATCCTGATAGACAGTCCTTATAGCCCTTAACCCCATAAGCCCTAGAACTAAACCCTAAATACGCACTATAAACATTAACCTCAAATCTCTAAAGCCTTGAAGCCATATTGCCTGAAGGCAGAGGGCTCCTGAGTTCTACTGGTGGCGCGACCTCGTGGTGACTTCGCAGCCGTTTCGAGGTTTAGGGTTAACGGTTTTGAGGTGAGTAGGCTTCAAGAACCCTTATTTTAGCAACCTTCCAGAACTTTCGCAATAACAACAGTATGAGTATGAATCGGAGAAAGGTCATCATTATCATCATCATCATCATCATCATCATCATCATCATCGCGGTATGGATTGCAGTCATAGTGGTAATAGCGGTAGCCATGCGCGATCACAATAGTAATAGTAATGGATTACTATGTGGATTTGTTTCTTCACTGCTACGAACTCTCGAGGTTGCGTAGCATTCGGCGTGTTGTGGTTCTCAGCTCGATCGCGGCTATGAGGTGAGGACTGGGTGGGGTAAGGCGCTTTAGGGTTTAGGGATGTTTAGGGGTGGGGGATGACAGCGATGAGTTGCCCAGAAAACCTAGAACCTGAAGTCGTTGCCGAACTGCCGCCAAGGTCTGGTGCAAGTACATCTGCTTGGATCCCAAATGCAGGTGCGCTCGCGACGTTTCGAATATTGAACCAGGGATCCAAGTACGGCCCTTAACCCCACACATAAGCCTGAAATCCATGCCCTCACGCTCCCGACTCAAGTCTTCCCCCGTTAGAGAGGGTTTAGGGTACTCCACTATTGCTGTAGTCGTACTCGTGAACGCTTTTTAGTTGTGGTCCTAGTACCTACAAATCGTACACAACTCTTGCCACTACCACTATTCCTGCTTTCGTCAAGACTGGTGTCATTCATCGGTTAATGGTTTTGCTGCTCTTTTGTTTGCTGCTGCTGCTGCTGCTGCTACAAGCTTACTACTGTGGTTGCTGTCAATGACATGCTGACGGATATGGTGACTGACGACGACGACTAGACCACGACCCTACGACTGCGACTACGACTGCTGCGACTGCTACTGCTGCCACTGCCACTGCCACTGCTACTCCTGCTGCGGATTTCAACCCCAAACCCTAAACCCCTAAACCCCTAAACTCCAAGCCCTAAACCCTGAACCCCTAAACCCTAAACCCCTAAACCCTTTGCAAACCAGGGATCCCCTGCGGCCGATGCCTTGTTGCGAGGCAGTTCAAGGGCGTCTGGAACGCCAAAGACGCGCAGATTCGCTGGTCCATCGGCTACTGCCAGCCCTGCGAGATCCTCAAGGTCTCAGAGGGGTCTTGGGGGAGCGAGGGTTTAGGGCTTAGGGGCTTAGGGGCTTAGGGGTTTAGGAGTTTAGGGTTTAGGGTTGAGGGTTCAGGGGTTCAGGGGTTTAGGGCTTCGTGTTTAGGGTTGAGGGTAGATTTCTTTAGGTTCTACTTGCAATGCGCTTGTTTTGCACTTCTGCGGCGTCTTAGATGGTTCTGGGGTTGCAGATTCAGGGCCTGGCGAGTGGGAGAAGTGAAGACTCTCAGTGCCACGCAATCCTGAAGCTCACCCGCGTACAATCACGAACGCCTCGCAGTAACCTTCTTAAGCTGTCGAAACCACAAGGAGTTCCAAAGCAACCTCAACTCCAGACTCTAAAGCATCCCATCCCCAAGCACTACGTAGCTCCTGAACCATAAACCTCTAACCCTTAGCCCTAAATCCTAAATCACAAATCCTAAATCCTAAACCCACAGCCCCAGACCCTAAACCCTAAACCCTAAACCCCTAAACCCCTACACCCCTAAAACCCTTAACCCCTAAACCCCTAACCCCCTAAACCCCTAAACCCATAAACCCCAAACCCTGAGCCCGGTATTTCTAAGGGCCTGCTCGGATGCAAAGTTCCCTTGGGAGGCTCAGATTGGGGCCTTCAACATCAAGTTCGACATGTTGAGCAAAGGCACCCTCGTTTGGAGTTGTCTTGGTGTTGTTTGTTTTTTTTTGGGTTCGTCCAAGGTTTTTTTGGGATAACAATAACAATAGTGATAATAATAAGAAGAACAGTCATGAAAGTCATGAAAATAACACTAACAATAAATGATGTTTGAGGATCTTTTGTGTCTTTGTTTAGGGTCTGGGGCTCCGTGTGGAAATCTGAAGCATCGGGCTGAAGATCGCGGAATCCTGTGTCCTTGGCATACTCTTAGTAGCTGAGTGGATACACTTTACACTTTTTGTGATAATACGGTTGATGGACATAATCCTGCATGACCCATAATAAGGAATATACCATAATTCCCATAGTTTAGGGTCCTTAGGGTCATGCAGGATTTTGTCCATCAACAGTATTACCCACTACAAAACTGAAAGTGTACACTTTTTGGGGGCTTACGAACTCAGCAACTAAGTACTACACTGACTGAAGAGACCCCAACCGACGCTCCTGAACTCCTAGGTTCCTGAGTAGTGCCCTTTTGCCCTTTTTATTTTCGGGTCCCCTTNAGAGTAGGAAAAAGGGTAATTACCCTTGTTATAAATTGGGCCACTCAGAATCCTAGGAACTCTGAAGCAAAATCCTATGAACTCTACTTGGAGGTTCATGGGTAGTTATAAGTGGGGTTGTAAGTCCCCTAATATGGGGTCTAATTATGGTTGCCTTACTTACAAACCAGTTACAGTAGAAGCCAGAAAGTTGGAACATCATTAGCCTCATGCTCTTAAAGTAAAGTATAGGGAATTCCAGCATGAATCATCCTAAATCCATGTTCCAACTTTCTGGGGTTCACTATATAACTACCCATGAACCTCCAAGTACGCCGATTTTGGAGTTCTCGAGGGTCGACACATAACCCGACACCCTGCAGCCCGGCCCCCACCAAGAAGAAGGGGGGGGGGGTTTATAGGGTTTAGGGTTTAGGGTTTTAGGGCTTAGGGTTTTAGGGTTTAGGGTTTAGGAATTAGGGTTTAGGGTTTTAGGGTTTAGGGTTTAGGGTTTAGGGTTTTAGGGTTTAGGGTTTAGGGTTTAGGGTTTTAGGGCTTAGGGTTTTAGGGTTTAGGGTTTAGGAATTAGGGTTTAGGGTTTTAGGGTTTAGGGTTTAGGGCTTAGGGTTGATCATGATGCTCTGATCCAAGACCCCAAACAACTCCTTTCGCTGCCCTGATCTCCGCGAATCATTCACGGCTGGGGTTTTGGGGTTCTATTCCAGGTGTTCTTAGCCCGGACACCGATGGCACCCATGGCAGAAAAAATCCCACCCTTCAATCCTCAATCCATTCAAAAGGCTTCGTCGCTGCTAGCGGTGCAGACCTCAACGCTGCAGGGCTCAAGGCCCTTGGCTATGTTTTTGTTTTCCTGGAGTTTTAGGGTTTTGGGGTCTAGGGTCTAGGGTCTAGGGTCTAGGGTTTAGGGTCTAGGGTTTAGGGTTTAGGGTTTTGGGTGTCAGGGTTGAAGACTTCGGCGCTTTGGGGCATTGCGGCTTCAGAGAGAAAGGCCTTTGGGTTCAGATTTCAGGTCTTGGCTTCGTGGGTGCTGCCCTTTGGGATTTATGAGTGCGGCGTTTCCTTAAATCCCAAACCCCAAACCCTAAATCCTAAACTTCCTGAACCCTACCCAAGCCCTAAACTCTAACAAGTTGTCATTCTGAGGTCTGCAGCCGGGCGTGGAGCCCAAAGTCACCAACAAGCAAAACCCCTTGTCTTGTTAAGGAATGTAGTTTAAGTTACCATAATTGGTATCTATAGTTATGAATATGGTTTCTTTATAATGGTAACTTAAAATATTTTTCCTTAACAAGAACCCAGAAACATGAATCTTGAGTGTTTGTACTAGACACCCTCTAGACGCCAAACCCCGGCAACCCCAAATGTCGAGAAGCTTCAGCTTCTCTGTGTTGACGTAAGAAAAGCATACAGATTAACACAACAGAAACAGAACATGTCAGGGCGCGCATAGCGAAGACGACGTGATCCACGCCCCGACGCTTCCAGACTTCGGGAAGGCGTTTGGGTTTAGGGTTTGCTAGGGTCTAGTCTAGTGGTTTAGGTTTTTACAGATTTTTTAGTTTGGGGGTTTAGGGCTCTAATTAGAGCTTAGGGGTTAAGGGTTCAGGGTTTAGTGCTTTAGGGCTTAGGGCATGGGGTTTAGGGTTTAGGGCCAGCAATGGCTATTTAGGGCACCATACTTAAAGGATCATGGGACTTAGTAACTAGGGTTATAATTTGGGTAGCTATACTTATAACCCCAATTCAGCTACTTATTTAATGGCTGCCGCCAATGCCGCCGACCCCAAAACCGAAAGGAACCGCCTGGGGGGTTCGGGCCGAGTGGGGCCGAGTAGGGCCGAGTAGGGCCGAGTAGGGCCGAGTAGGGCTGAGTGGGGTTGGGGAGGGGTTGGGCATGCATTGGGATTCAATTAAATTACTCTAAGACTAGGCCCTGGCTACAAGGATAGGCCAAGTGGGGCCGCGTGGGGCCGNACTAGGCCCTAGCTACAAGAGTAGGCCAAGTGGGGCCGGTTCGGGCCGAGTGGGGCCGAGTAGGGCCGAGTAGGCCGGTTAGGGCTGAGTGGGGTTGGGGAGGGGTTGGGCATGCATTGCGATTCATTTAAATGACTCTAAGACTAGGCCCTGGCTACAAGGATAGGCCAAGTGGGGTCGCGTGGGGCCGGTTCGGGCCGAGTGGGGCCGAGTAGGGCCGGGAGTGCATTGGGATTCAATTAAATGACTAGGCCCTGGCTACAAGGATAGGCCAAGTGGGGCCGGTTCGGGCCGAGTGGCGCTGGGAGGGGTTGGGAATGCATTGCGATTCTTTCAAATGACTCGAACACTAGGCCCTAGCTACAAGAGTAGGCCAAGTGGGGCCGGTTCGGGCCGAGTGGGGCCGAGTAGGGCCGAGTAGGCCGGTTAGGGCTGAGTGGGGTTGGGGAGGGGTTGGGCATGCATTGNACTAGGCCCTAGCTACAAGAGTAGGCCAAGTGGGGCCGGTTCGGGCCGAGTGGGGCCGAGTAGGGCCGAGTAGGCCGGTTAGGGCTGAGTGGGGTTGGGGAGGGGTTGGGCATGCATTGGGATGCAACAAATTTCTCTTATGCTAGGCCCTGGCTCGCTTGGGCCGAGTGGGGCCGAGTAGGGCCGAGTACGGCCGTTTAGGGCTGAGTGGGGTTGGGGAGGGGTTTTTTACTCTAAGACGAGGCCCTGGCTACAAGGATAGGCCGCCCAATTAAAGGATAGGCCAAGTGGGGCCGCGTGGGACGGTTCGGGCAGAGTGGGGCCGAGTAGGGCAGGTTAGGGCTGAGTGGGGTTGGGCCGGGGGTTGGGCATGCATTGGGATTCAATTAAATTTCTCTAAGACTAGGCCCTGGCTACAAGGATAGGCCGTGAAGCCGGTTCGGGCCGAGTGGGGGGCCGAGTAGGGGGGGTGAGTGGGGTTGGGCATGCATTGGTGTAAGACTAGGCCCTGGCTACCTGGCTACAAGCATAGGCCAAGTGGGGCCGCGTGGGGCCGGTCCGGGCCGAGGCCGAGTAGGTAGGGCTGAGTGTGGGGTTGGGCATGCATTGGGATTCCCTTAAATTACTCTAACACTAGGCTTTGGCTACAAGGATAGGCCAAGTGGGGGCGCGTGGGGCGGGCCGAGTCGGGTCGAGTAGGGCCGGTTAGGGCTGAGCATTGACTGGGACTTGGCTACAAGGATAGGCCAAGTGGGGCCGCGTGGGGCAGGGGTTGGGCATGCATTGGGATTCAATTACATGACTCCAAGACTAGGCCCTGGCTGCAAGGAAAGTGGGGCCGCGTGGGGCCGGTTCGGGCCGAGTAGGGCCGGTGGGGTTGGACATGCATTGGGATTCAATTAAATTACTCTGAAACAACCGAGTAGGGCCGGTTAGGGCTGAGTGGGGCTGGGGAAGGGTTGGGCATGCATTGGGATTCAATAAAATTACTCNGGCCGGTTAGGGCCGCGTGGGGCCGAGGTAAGGTTGCGTGGGGCGGAGTGGGGTTGAGTAGGGTTGAGTATCATGGAACTGACGCCGAAGCAAGTCTAGGCCGCGGGGGGCCGGTTAGGGCCGCGTGGGGCCGAGGTAAGGTTGCGTGGGGCGGAGTGGGGTTGAGTAGGTTTGAGTATCATGGAACTGACGCCGAAGCTAGTCTAACTTCTGGGCGCCGCCCCAGCGGGGTCGGCGGATATCGTCCGAAGCCCCCGAAACCCGGCAGGCCGCATGCTATGAGGGCAGGAGAAGATGTCCAAGCTTTCAGCCCAGGGCTCGGATGGACAACAGCGCCCGGGAGTACCCTTGAGTTGGATTGCGCTTCAATCCCGAGCCGGAGCCAGTTGAGGTCATTTTCTGGGCTGTGCAAACTCTGGTGGCTCACAGCGCCGTGGCTGCAGCTGCTAGCTACCACTCGGGTCCGAATGGGGATGTATGGTGCATCTTGCGCTCGTGAACATCAGGATCTTCCACCGACTTCGCCCCCCAACCCCTCCATCAAGTTGAACCGCTCTGGGGTGATGCTGATGGTTATGCTGATGTCATTGCCGCTGGTGTTGCTGTTGTGTCTCTTTCACGTCGAATCCAGCACTCAGCACTCCCCGTTCCGGCACAAGACGCCCACAAGCGCTGTGCACATATAGGAGGTGACGACCTTGGCCATTGTGAATGGATTCAGCGTCATTTGGGTCGGTCCGGCCCCTGTTCCAGCGCCCTTGAGCCTTTGCACTCCCCTGAGCCCTTGTGCACTCGCCGGGCCTTTGTTTGTGCAATGAATGAAGGTGGCTGCTGGGATGCAACCCAGCAATGTAGTTGGAGAAGCTTGAGTATATCAGGACTGGACCTCTGAACCCCAGGCCCCAGACCTGACCCAGGAGTCCAGATCTAGGACTTGTGCAAGTTCTCAGGTGCAAGCTCGGCGTTTGTTGTCCCAATCAGTTGGAAGGTTTGAGTCGGGCAACTTCTCAGATGTCGTTGTCACCCGTGCGCAATGAAGATGACTTGACGCCGAAAGCTGGAAGGGACACATGGTGTAAGCCCGAACAAGGGGCTCTAGGCTCCAGGCTGGAAGCTTGAAGTCCTCAATCCACTGCAGAGTTCGTACAATTGAACTCCGAGGGTAGGGCCTTGGACCGATGCTGCGCCTCCGATTTTGATCTCGGAACGCTTGCAAATCTTGAATGAACTGCGAGGGTGGGGCCTTGGGCTGCTAGGGCCCGGAGGTAGTGGAAAGACTACCGTGTTTGTGTCGGTGGCCGTTTTTCCATTCTAGTCGTGTTTGGCATCTACGCTGTGCAGATGTTTAGGAGTTTGTACAAACGTGTGGTGCCCCTAGCATATCCTTGCTCGGGAAAGCAGTGCCGTTTGGATTCCTGTTGTTTCCTATTTCGATCGTTGCTTTTTTTCTTCACCTGTCTTGGCATCACTTCATCTCAGGTCAAGCCATCACCGCGTCCGGCGTGACCTTGGAAGCACCCAACAGCGCCCAGGCACGCTGCAGTCCTCACCTGCTGCTTGTGCTGTTGCTGTTGATCCTATTGAATTAAATCGTATGATGCTGAACCGGGAGCCTTGAATGATTCACCTGTCATTCTCATCCTTTGTGTGCAACGCAGTGTGACGCTCAATACATGTGGCCAGCACATCGCGGGTAAACTCGCGTGCGACAGAGACGTAGCCGTTGTGTTGAGAATAAACTGGGAGTTGCCCAGGCATGGGCATATGCATAGTCTTAATGTAGGAACCTGATTAAGAAACCTTGGGCCTTTATTAGGGTTCGTTATATGAAACCTACTATTTTGGGGTTATAAGGCCAGGGTTTCTTAATGAGGTTCCTACATTAGCCTTGCCAACGCCACCCCAAACTCTGGGGCGACATCGCTTCAGGCCGTTCTGATCTTCCGTTTTCCCTGTGAACTTCGCATGCCTGCAGAGATAGGGAGCGCATGCGATCTCGCACGAACGAAGCCTGCATAAATCAGAAATCATGCAGCTTTTAGATCATTCACTGTCCGACACTTCGGGGCACGCGTGCTGTCTGCGCTGTTGATGCGACTTGCAAAGTGCATTGCGACGCTTCGGGATCTGATGGGATTGTTGAATGCTGGAGTTGTGGGTCCAAGTTGTTTTTTGAGAATGTGGGTCTTTACGGCCCGTAGAATCGCGGGTTTCGAGTTTGAAATTTGGTGTTTCAGTAGAATTGCAACCGCCGCGCATTCTCCGTGAACGAAAGCTACCCTCGGTGCAGGCCGCATGCTGTTCGCTGCAGGTTACTTCACCGGCCGAGGCGGTTGCACCGACATGCAGCCAGGGTTTTAAGTTGGCCAGAGTGCTTTAGTGTCAGCTTCTGCTCACATCCGGGTGTGCACGAAGGGCCTGACGAGGGCAGCAACAGTGCGTGGGGCGAGCACCAACTCTTCCCCTACCGTGCATGCTTCGTTTGCAGCTGCCTGCTTTCCTTGACCACCCCAGTGGTTGGAATTAATTTTGCACTCCACCGTTAGCACAATTACGGGTTGTCTTCTTTCTTGTGGCTGTGTGAGTGTTGAACAAATTTGCATGCTTTGCTTCTGCATGCTTCCAGCAATTTGGGCGACTCGTCGTGGTGTGCGTTCCGGATATGGCGAGGAGGTGCATCTGGTAGCCGGCCTGCCTTACCTCCTGGGACTCCATGCAGCTTCCGGAGTGCTCGGAGGCGGGCGCAGGGTGAGTCAAGGAGTTGGTGTAATTGGTCAGGGATTTTGGCTTACACCTGAAACCCATACATTGTAGTTCTTGATTATTCTGCATTGGCAGTTGCCGGACGGGCATCCGAAGTAGCCCCAGCACCGTTTAACGGGCGCTTCTCTTACAAAGCTTGGCCGGAAGCCACCAAGCTGCCGTCAAGCAGCGTAAGCCGTGGAGCAGGTATGTTGGACAAATGCTGAGTCCCTTCCCTTGGGCCGAACACTCTCAGCCAGTCTTGGACGGTACCACGTGATGGCTCAAGCCCTCATACCGAAATTCGCCAAGAGGCTCAATAAGCTCACATGTGACTGTTCTGTCATGTCCTGTCAGCAACACATAAGCAAATAACAACGGGGCCTGTGCGCCATTGCCATGTTGATACTAACAGCAGGAGCAGGAGCAGGAGCAGGAGCAGGAGCAGGAGCAGGAGGAGCAGTCGTCAGAGTCGTAGTGTGGTAGGAGTTGGAGAGTAGGGGTAGGAAGTAGTAGGAGTAGGAGTAGGAGGACTAGCAGCAGCAGTAGCAAGAATACTAGTTGTTTGAAACACTACTCGTCAGAACGACTATAATCATATAGTTAGCAGTTTGATGCAGAGGCAGTACCTGCAGTAGCAGCAGCAGCAGTGTCTATGATCAATGTTGATTTTGTCATGATCATTCTTGGTATTAAGTCGTAGTCACCTCGTATTAGCCGCGGTCGTCGTCGCACTCGTCGTCGCCGTCGCAGCAACTGGAGCAGGAGGATTTCGGTAGTGGAAGTGGTAGAGGTAGATAGTGGTAGCCAGGCGATGCCACCTCTGCACGATTGCTGCTGGTCCACTCTGTGCTGGAGAATGGCGGCTGCTTGGTACAAGAGTGCTTCAGGCTAGCTGCTGCCAGGGGGTTGTGAGGTTTGTACATACGCAAAGATGACTTATGAAACGATTCGCTTTGCATCATGCACCTGTCACTCTCTGTGTCTCTCTTTCCCTCTCTCTCTCGCTCTCTAGAAGGCAAGATGGCGATGTGAACAAATTCGGAAAGCTGAGGCGACTGCACATCGCAAGCCGTCCTCGACTTTGGAGGCGTCGAAGAGGGAGTCTTCGCGGCGGTCCTCGCAACTCAAGATTTATGGAGTATTTCAGCGCTTCGTGTGAGAATTCGGTCGTTCTCGATTTCGGATTCGCGCCGTGCCCCTTCCTGATCCTTCCTGTGCAGTAACCACATCCTACCTTGAGGCTGTTGAGTCGCCTGGAATCTTCCGAACCTTTTTTCGGAGGCCCCCAAATCCCCAAATCCCCAAACCAAACTGCCCCTGAAGGCGCCTACTCAGCCTTGGATGGTTTGCGAGCCGCTTATCGGGCCTTGACGACCACGAGCGAATGGCTGGAGGTAGCCGCTAAGATCCGGCCTGAGGGTGTTTCGCAGACAAGTCCGACTGGCGAGGCGCGCGTGCCCTACAACGGGTCCTACGGCCTCTGCTACCGGGCAAACGTCTCGGATGCAGAAGGTTGGAGTGCAGCAGCTCGGCAGCAACCTTGTCTGATTGACTATCCTAGCGCTAACTGGTGAAACGTGGCAGGGTTTCTCTCACGGCGTCACAGAGTCACGGCCGGCCCGTTGAACGCAAACGTCCATTGTCCATCAACAAAGAATGTTCAGCAATCGCAATAATCGCAGTCTCATGTCGAGCTGCACTTCATCCTCGTCCAGGTTCCCTTTCTTGCGACAAGGCCCCCCAGCTCAGCTCAATCCGAGGTGCCCAACGTGACGCTGCACGCCTTCGGTGCCGCAAAGCCAGTGCTTCCCCGCTTCCTCTGTTCGGCAGCCTCCTGGCTTCCAGTCTTTTCATGTCATGTTCAGCTTTGATTTTGGCGCAATAAATATCTTAGCAGAATCGTAGCGATAATATTAGCAAAGTGTCGTCAGTGTCAGAGTGTAGCCACCTCTAGCCTAGCTTACCCCAAAGCCACGGAGCCCCACACCCCATAAGCATACCGGAACGACATCCAGTGACTTGTAAGGAGCCCGGCGCCGCCTGCGCCGTGCCACTGGCACAGGCAGCCCAAACTCAACATGTTAGCAAAAGGAAATTACGAAGTCCTAGATCCTCGGTCTCCCATTTCTGCTAACATTGCGAAAGGTTGCTAATTGCATTAAAGCGTCATCCCAGGTCCCATGTCCCTCACGACTGTGTTTGTTTCATCACGGTAGTCACCAGAACTTGAACCGGGGCTGTTGTCAGTCAGTGGTGCACTACTACTTGTGCATACTAGTTGTTCTTTGCTGTATTCAGCTTCCGTGTTCGTCGGTATCGCAATCCCAATGTGAACAAGGAACCCCTAACGGGACCCTAAGGGGCCTGGTGTAACCATGGCAGAGCGCAAGTTGCGGCCTCGCGAAAGGCCGCGGCCTCCTCGCGACTGCGCCTGGCCCAGGAGTCCGCAGTTTGCGGGCAATCCGGAGGCGGCCCGGGAAGGGGTTCTCGCAGTTCCACGGCGGGCTCTTTGAATAGGTTTCTAGATCTCAGGGCCTCGGAAGTTATGCCGTGAATTTCGAGAAGGCTTTGCTCCTTCGGCCTTCCAAGGTGCTCCTTATCAGGAGCCCTTCGACCAGAGCATCTCCACGCCCCTTCTGGAAGGCACCACAGCTTTCTGTGCCCTGTTGCCGGGCTTCTTTGGGCTTGGTGGCTAGCTGCACGATCCAGCCATCGATGTTTGCATCGCAGGACCTGCACATCTGTAGCTGCATGTCTTCCTACCTGCGTGCTTGCGGATACAGCCATTTAATTTGATCATACGCATGATGAACATGTAGCAATGTATATCCGTATGCGTACAGGTATTAATGCCATAGTGAATACATGTCTTGTATGTATGTTTGTATGTATGTATGTCTGTATGTATGTTTGCATGTATGTATGTTTGCATGTATGTATGTATGTATGTATGTATATATGTACGTATGTGTATGTACGTAAAACATCGTATCGATCAGCTTCGTTATACATCGACAGATAATAGCAAACGTGACAGCTACCGGCCTGCAAGGCGACGTGACCTGGCACCGCCTGGGACGAGCGCAGGCATCAGCCTTGCAGCAGTAGAAGGTCGATTCAGCCGATGCGTACTTTCAGGAGATGGGGTGAGGGTTTAGGGACATGGGCTATCATACTACGGTTGTATGTGCACTATAGTGGTGTATATTAACAATCACACGGCTTAGAGCAGATGACGAAACAAGTGCAGCATGTGTTGATCAGGAAGCGGTGTACTATACTACGACTGTACGGTGTTTGTAACATGGTTTACGGTTGAGAGGAACCATCCACTTTTTCGGCATATAGCACACATACAGTACATGCCTCTCTAGACGAAGCCATCATAACTGCAAATTTGCATGTGTATACCTACAAACACACATACATACATACATACATACAGACATACAGACATACAGACATACAGACATACATACACACATACACACATACACACATACACACATACACACATACACACATACACACATACACACATACACACATACATACATACATACATACATACAAAACTTGACATGTATATATATATATACACATGTACGACCACATAATTACACACATATGCATATGTGTATATGCAGTTGTGTACATGTATACACATGTATATATGTATGTATCTATGTACGTCTGTATGTGTGTACAAATATGTGTCAACACATCTACAGTATGCTCCTCTGTCTCACCCTCTTCTCTCTCTCTCTCTCTTTCTTTTTCTGTATCTATGTATGTATGTATGTACGTACGTATGTATGTACGTACGTATGTATGTATGTATGTACTGATGTAAGATATGCACATACGTACGTACTTATGTGTACATATATACACAAGCGCACACGCACACACATGCACATGCTACTGGGAACTCCCTGAGTCAAGACAGAGCACAAGGCACAGGAAGGCACCAAGAAGGTCCCCAGAGCTCTGATACCAGCAAGCATATGTACTACGCGGAGATTCATAGCAGCAAGAATTCTGAAGCTGAGGCCCAGCCGGCGGACAGCCCCAGTTTTCTGATTTGCTTTTGCGACGGCTTTGAGCTACTTGGCGAGGATCTTCGTCTTGAGGCCTCGGCCGCATTGCCAGGGCCGACCTGGAAACCCAAGATCCCGTAACTCTCCGAACCCCCCCAAGCCCCAGTTCCTTTCGGCCGTCGCAGCAGTAGCACAGTAGCAGTGGCAGCAGTAGCGGGACCAGGAGCAGCTGCAGTTCTAGCGGCAACTGCAGAGTCGTTCTCGTAGTAGCAGTAGTTGTCATCGTAGTAGTAGCCGTCGTCTTCGTCGACGGCGTGGTGGTACTGGCAATCAGTCGTAGGAGTAGTAGTAGTAGTAGTAGTAGTAGTAGTGGTAGCAGTGGCAGTAGCAGTAGCAGTAGCAATAGCAGTAGCAGTAGCAGTAGCAGTAGCAGTAGCAGTAGTAGTAGTAGTAGCAGTAGTAGTAGTAGTAGTAGTAGTAGTAGTAGTAGTAGTAGTAGTGGTCGTGGTAGTAGCAGTAGTAGCAGTAGTAGCAGCATAAGTAGCATGGTGGTGTTGGTGGTAGTAGTAGTAGCAGCAGCAGATGCAGCAGTATTAGGTAGTACCAGTAGTACTAGCAGTACTTGTCGTAGAAGTCGTACAAGTTACAAGTCGCACTACTCGTTCTAGTAGTAGTTGTATTCGTGACTGTAGTGGTAGTAGTGGTAGTGGTTGCAGTGAGTGCAGTGGATATTATACTGTATTAACATGTACCATCATCTACCATAATATGCGACAATTTCATAGACTCTCATATGCTATGCATTCGCCGAAGCTCTGAGGTTGGACGTCTCGAGCGATGGCTCGGGACACTGCCGCAGCAGCGGGGTTGAGGAGCACAGTTCGGGGACGCAGAGTCCTCTTGGTCTATATTACAGTCTGTTATAGTAGGTTGCAGTATAATACCGTAGGTTTTGGCATATTCTACTCTTCGTCTAGTATAGTTATGGTTCCAGTACCTGTGGCAGTGACAGTAGGCATGGAGTACTTCGTGGGGTGATACTTCTCATTACTGCTCATGGCACTAGGCAAAGAGAGCCAGCGTCCAGGAGAGTACGACGGCATTGTAAGACCCACCCGCAAAGAAGCGAGAGGCCCCCTCCCCCTGCAGCTGTCTCGCGCCAGGATTTTCCACAAGCCCTTGGTACCCTTCAGCTGCTGCGGGTTGTTTCACAACCAGGTACCTTCGGCCCTGAAGCCGTAAGATGCCAGTTTGCAGTTCTCAACTCAAACATCGCCATGCCCTTCTTTAACTGACCTGCGCAGATCGCGTTTTTACCGGACAACCCTTCACTTTGGACATCCGCTGCAATGTCACCAGCCAGGAGCCCAGACTAACTTAGGAAAAGACTCGAGAACCGGCTACGTGGCCTTGTCTGCGACGCGCAGTGATGTTGACTGCCCGAAGATGCATTATTTTGTATAGCCTACAAGAAGTGCCTACCAACCCTACCTACCTAGCTACCTACCTACGTACATGCATACATGCGTACATACAGGCATATACATACATACTTACACGAAGACACACAGACACAGCCACAGACAGAGACAGACACGGACACGGACACCGACACCGACACGGGCACAGACACACGCGTGCGTACAAGCTCGAGAACACCAAAGCCTACAGGATTATAAACCCTAAATGAGTCCTGAAGCCTAAACTCAAGCCACAATCTTGTCCAACCCCCAAAGACACGCTTCCAGCCTGAAGCCCAAAGCCCTAAGCTTTGAAACTCCATAACCTTAAAGCCTTGTAGTAATCCTAAACTCTGAAGACTTAAAGCCCTGAACCCTGGAGTCACCATATGAAAGTCCCCCCAGGTTCCGAAGGCTGCTCGGGACTGCGAACGGCCCGGATCCGACTTATCGAAGCCGGGGAGGACCGGGGCCGTTTCGGTGAATTTTCCGGACGATTCTTTAGGGTTCGCGGGGTGTAGGTGGTTTACCTGTTAAGGCTTGCTACGGTTTTTGGTGTGCAGGTCACACTTAAGATGTCAGGTCTTGCAGATAGTGGGACTGGTCATGTCATGTCAGGACACTTGGGGCTGATAGCTATCATGACTGGAAGGTCAACTGTCCTCGGCTTCTGTTGGTTGCCACCCTCAGTGCATGCGGCCCCAAATTGTCATGGATCTAGTGCCCTAAACCCTCTGCCATGTTCAGCCTGTGAGTGAGGACGGCAGCTTCGGCGATGCTGGGCCATCCGATCGTTGCCGCTTTGGCGCCGAGACGTCGCTGCAGGCCTGGGAGCTTAGCCACAAGGCCTGACTAAACCAGGACCCCCCCATCCCCCAAATTCAGCTTTTGCAGGTCCCAGCAAACTGCGGCCCCGGTGGGTTGACGAGCGGCGGGAGCCTCGCCGTGTCGGTGAAGTCGCCTGAGTCGATGTCGGGAGATTGCGGGTCAAGCTTGGGGCCTGGGCAGTTTGGGATGGTTGCGCACCAGGTCGGTGTGAGGTAAAGTCGTGTTTGCATGAGGTGTCGCCCCCTTCAACTGTCAGCTGGAGCCAGTGGTGGCCACGACGGCAGGCAGAAATGCGGGCGAAGGGTTGAGAGATCTTGAGGGATGCGAAGGTGAGAGGCCAGGAAGGCAGCTTGAACCTGTTCTTGCTCTCTTTCCTGTTGTGGCAGCGAGGCTGGCGCTGGGCTTTGGAGCTCCGGCCTAGGCGCCGGGGTCGCGCGTCTTTGCCCACGGCGCTGGGCGTGTGCTTCTGTGTGCCCTGGCTTGCTATATGTTAGGCTGGCGCCAGACCTCGCAGCCGCCGTTAGCTCTATAGGCGCTGCTTAAAAGTGCATGTGCCAAAGAGACGAGGATGGCCTCGGCGAAAGCGGATGCAACAGCGGTGCAAATTGGCTTCGCAGCTGGGCAGCATCGGGGATATACTGTGACATTACACCATGCCAAAACCAGAGAGTTCGTCCCATACACAAGCCTGCAGTATACCAGTATCCTTCCTTGGCATCGGATCAGGATCCTCGGGCACTAACATGCAATAATCCGCTTGATTGTTGCGAAAGCCATGACTAGTTCGTACGCAAAGCCTCTGTTCTGCTTCAATGTCAAGAAGCACACTTTTACGAAAACGCCTACGCAAGTCTGGACACCAACTTAACCATAAATTCAAAATATCTCAATAGAGCTCAGACGTAGCGTAAACCGGTAGCGTGTCCGAGAGCTACCCGTACCCTCCTGACGCGTTCTGGTACGTACTGTACAGATTCCATGATAACTTGTTCGCTTTGATTGGCCGGGTTGCTTTGGTGGTGTCAGAGTGGCGATCGCGAGGTATTTTCATTACGAGTCGTTCAAGCTTTGTGATGACAGCCGACCCGCTTGCTGTTGTTAACAGTTCTTGGCATGTTGCCGGTCCGCGAGGTGTCGGTTCCCTTACGGCAGAGCCGCTGCTGTTGCTGCCCTTGCAGCGTCTTGCAGGAGAGGTCCAGGCCTGTTGGGGCAGCCGTTTCGGGGTCATATCCCCCCTATAGTGGCCCTAGTGTCAAAGTTCATAATATATATATATGTATATACATATATGCCCCAAAACCCTCTGCCAATCATCAGGGCCGCATTATGAGGGTACTGCCGGACCGCATCTACACGGGTTTTCCATGGTCGGAATGAGTCAGATCCAGGACCTGCGGCTGGAAGCTCCTGGAGGCCCCTCTGACAGCAGGGCGGGAACTAGGAATTGAGGTGCTGCTATGCTAATCGACAAGCTTCCATCATATCAGAAGCGCCATACTGACAGCATGCCGCCGCTTGCACCTGCAATATAAACGGTGATGAGCGGAGCACCGATGTTCCTGTACTCCCTGCCAGGTCGCTTTGATACAGCCGCCCAGCACATCCTCAAGCTCATCGCGGACGATGCCGGGACTTTGCAGGAGCGGGGCAAAGAACAATCAAGATCATCAATCAGTGGATCAGAAAGTGCAGGGGCCACTCGAATCCGTCGGGTTAACAGTACGTACGGAAATCAACATCGTCACTCAGCCCCAATTTAAACCCTATGCCCGAATGATGCTGTACCGAAAGTAAAGCTGACTTCGACCCCTACACCCACAACGTCCTGCTAAAGTTCTGCATCCTAGAGTATGCCTGCGCAGCGATGTTAAGTTCGTCCCGCAAACCACAAACCGTCAGAAACTGTAAGAAATACAGTATCCAGGAGTCCAGCTGCGCTTCTGCGCTGCCCGAGCCCGAGCGGGTGAGCCTCCGCTGCTTCGCGGAGGGCTGTCCTTCGGCGGACCAGGCGGGCTGCTTGTTTATCACGTAACATAGAAGCCTGGAGAATTAACACTTACTAACTATGCCTTAGGGCTCCGCATCGCAAGTATGCTGTAATATGTACCGGAACTCTATTCTCGTTATTAGTGCCCCAATGTCAGGAACTTAATTGAGTCAGCCCTGGTTGCATTCACCGTCTACTCGCAGGAACTTGCATGGTGTCGCCATATGATAGCTGTGATGAGCCTACAGGACCAAAGACATGTTCCTTGCCTGATTTCATTTCCACTATGGCGCAGGTGGCAGAGGAGGTGCTGGGCTGGCAGCGCCTTGAAATCTCACTGCCAGGCCGAAGGAAGAATCCGGGCTTTGGGCTCTTTGGCGTCTTCTGATCCGTAGATCAGCTGCCCGACGATGGTGCAGCTGCGGCCCAAGCCGCAGAAGTATTCACGGAGTGCATTTGTCAGTACGATTGTCCAGACATATAAAGTTGGATGAGCACACGTTTGCTTTTTCGCCGCAGGTTGGTACGCAGCTTGCTACTGCCAAGTGGCGAATGCAACGGCGGGTTGCGAGGCAACCACATTCTTGCGGCATTTTAAAACCAGACCTTCGCAGAACATGGCTCTGGGCTGCGTGGTATTGTGCTGTCTTGTTAGAGGAGGGAGGGGCTCAGGGATTCATGCACGTTCATGGTCTGGGATCTGGTAAGGCGTCCACTTCCGAGCAAAAGTACCAGTCTTGGGCCGTCTTTGTCAGAGCCCTTGTCGAGAACCGTTGCCGGGCCCAAGCAACAAGAGAATTATATTGGAGATTAGTTCCATCGGTTCTGGCATGAAGTCCTGCGCAAGGGCGGCTTGCAGGCATTGCGACCAGAACGTCGGTCTTCCTGCCTTCTTGGTCTCACGCGCCGCCATGAGAAGCGGTGCAGGTCCAGGCGACAAATCCTCTAGACTCTGCTAGGATCCAGCCTTGGCAGAAGTTCGGAGACATCAAATCAAATGGATGTCCGGCCTGGCATCAGGCTGCAAACGCGCTCGTTCTTCTCCCAGGTCTCATCATCTGCCTTAAGCTTTGCTCCCGTGATGGTGAGCATATTGCCCATCTCCTGTGCGGACATCCATTGGATGTCTCTGTTCACATCGACTCTCGCACAGGAGATGGGCAATATGCTCACCATCACGGGAGGCTTATGGCAAATGATGAGAGTTCTTCTCCCAGGTCTCATCATCTGCCTTAAGCTTTGTTCCCGTGATGGTGAGCATATTGCCCATCTCCTGTGCGGACATCCATTGGATGTCTCTGTTCACATCGACTCTGGCACAGGAGATGGGCAATATGCTCACCATCACGGGAGGCTTAAGGCAAATGATGAGACCAGGGAGAATGACGAGCGCGTTTACAGCCTGATGCCTGGTGCCGGTGAGGGCGCGCCCCTCCGGGTCGCCATGCTGGTGAGCCCCCAAAAACTCCGCTGACAGCGTCCAAGTGCCGAAGGATTAACAACACGCATCTAAAGCTTCGTGGCTGCGCACGTTAAGGTGGTTCTGTTGGAATTCTTTTAAGCATCATCGGGCCGCTGTGGTTTTGAGAGCTGGTTTGCTGCAAACGGGTGTCCGGATATGTGCAGACCCCGCCATTGGTGCTCTTCTAAACAATCAGCTTTGAACATGCGCTGCTTGGTTTGAAGCTCGTCCGCACAGGTTCAATCAGAGGCACCCCACATGGGAGTCATGAACTGTATCGACAGTGTTGACTGCCTCGACGAGGGCTTCCTCACGCAGAAGGGCTCGGGCCAATCTGTGGCAATGCTGCCTCGTGTTGATGATGTCGCGACGGATCGCTGCAGAACACTGCAGCATGTCGCCCGTCGCCTAGCGGCACACGGCGGCACGCAGCGGCGGCTAAGTCGCTGAGCCATGCGTCTGCACTTTATTGGCAGGCTTTGCTGTTGTCACCCTGGCTTTCATTGAGCCCGTGAACCTGAGCTGGGCATTCGCCGAGATGGCAAAAAGGCAGCGGAGCCGCAGGAAGTGCCATAACCAGGAATCAATAGCAGCAGGGTGCGGCCCACAGCAAGTCTCTTGCTAGTCGTCCTAACCCAGATGCCACGCCTAAACACGGAAGCCCGAAACCACCAACAAAAAACGTCCCCGAAGGACGGCTTCTGGCAGCTCTTGGGCTGGCAGCTGGCAGCAGGTGTCGCGACGCTGACCGCCGGAAGTGCCTTGGGATTTCAGTTTATTTACGATGTTTATGGTTAGTCGTTTTGGGTGTAGGATTTCAGAAACCTTCGGGTTCAGTTAGACTTCATGTTGATTGGCGTGGTTGTGGTTGTTGTCGTTGTCGCTGCTGTTTTTGTGGTGGTGGTGGTGGTTTCTCTTGCAGCGAAGCATTAACAAGAACGGTTGTTTGTTACTATCTGTCTCTCAGCGTACACGTCACCTGGGCAAGCTGTCATTGTTTCATATCGTCGCTCGAGGCCCGGAGGGATTTCAAGCCTCTGAACGCTCATCATAGCCTGTCAAGAACCCCACAACGTACAAGGCAGTGGCTACGTTTGCCATTTAATTCATCCTACCATGCGCTTCGAAGTAGTCTTTCCCCCTGTCGGTCCACACATCACCCATAGACACAAAGTGACGCCGTCCGTGTTTTGGATTGTCGCTTGAAGCTCGTAGTGGTTTCAAGCCTCTATAAGCGCGCAGCATAGCCTATAGCCTACCAAGAGCCCAAGAAGGCAGTGGCACAAGCTCCGTCGTGTACCGCGGTGGCCACTTCCTGCTGTCCCTGCGCGGAGCGGGCTTCACCCCAGAGGCAGCTAATGTTGAGATAGCAAAGTCCAGTACAGCCAAACAGAGTACGGGAAGTAGAATGTACGGGTGAGGTAACGCGCAGTTGATTGCGGAGTATCTTTCGTAGTTCCGTGTGCATTTCTATGAGGTATGTGCTTGCTCGTGCATAAGACCTGAGATGTGGGAATATCCAGGTCTGAGTCAGAAAGCTTTCTTGTATGTGGCAGTTTTGTGACAACATGATACATGTATTTGTATTTGCTTCCGAGTATCTTATCGCAATTCACGCGATTCAGCATTATTTATTTTGCATTAGAATTAAATAAAGTATCTTGTATTACAAAACTATTTGGCACCATTTCTGCGCAATTGGAGTGCTATGTAGCACCCTTTTTAGCACTAGTTTAGCGCAATTTCAGCACTATTCTGAGACAAGAAGCCATGAATTTCATTTAATCTGTTATAGGATCAGGTGTCTCAAGATATTCGTGCTTTTACTCAAAAGTTTGGTGACACTTCAGGGTATCTTTAGTCGCTCTGAGCGCCCTGCATGCGTGGCTTGCGCGCGCGCGCGCGACTGTCCGGCGGCTATGTGTGGCTCCAGCTGTGGCGTGATGGACATTTCGATTAGAGTCACATTTGCGCCACAGTCCCATTGCGCCCACGTTCTCTGGGCATGCCCAGCTCAGCGTAAATTCCAACACTTTGGCACTGCCCAACTTGATGATCCCGTTCCTGCTACCTACCGTGCGCACGTCTCTCATAAGTGGCCCGAAGTCCCTAAAACCCTAGACTCCCGGCCGGGCCGCACTTGTCCTTTGGTGTGGAAGCGAAATCCTGCTATTTTACGGGGTGTAGGAGCTCTGCAGTGCCGTGAATATGTGGGGATGTGCATTGTCTGCCCGCCAGACAGAATCCCGATCGTGCTCCCGCCACCGTGTCTTGCGCGTTTAGGCCTCATGGGGTCATGTTGAGATCCTCAAAGGTGATCCTGGCATGGTCTTTGGGTACACTGGGCTTCGCTAGGTCCAAGGTCCTAGGTTGTCTTTTCAATCTTAGGGATCTACGTCGGCACGTTTTTGTGGGCTGCACTGCGCTTCACCAGGATCGGCTCCACATCCAAGCAGGTGAGGTTGCCTGTGTACCATGGGCAGACTACCAAGCAACTGGGTGGAATCGTGGTTGGTTAAGTCTAGTTCCAAACATGGGTGTGGTAGAGCTGACACAGACCGTACAAAGTTGCAGTCATGACATACATGCAGGACGACGAGTGGCAGGTCATGTACTGGTTGGAGTGTTAGAAGAGACATCGGTAGTAGTAACAGAACAAAATAGAAAATTGTTGCATCGGACATCGTGGAACTCCAGGTGAGGTTCCTTTGACTTCAGAGGTGTAGGGCATGATGTGAGGAAAGTTGCATGACTTGCCAGCTTCTGAAAAGTTCGGGACTCTGGATGGCCGCATTCTGTGGTGCAGAAGATTTTCAGGGAGTGGTCCCGAAGAGTCTAGCCAAGGATTTCCGAGCGTGGCCTTAGCTCCCACATCTCGAAGCAGAGGCGACTGCTGGCAGCGCTCCTGTGGCTTTGGCCGCCGGAGCATCTGAGGAACCGGCGCTGCCAGGCTCGGAGGGAGGAACGGTGGGGTGTTCCTGTGCTGCAACGTTTAGATCGTCTCTTTGGCAGTTGAACAGGCTGAGGGGGTGGGTTGTTTGGATGTTGCTCGGGATCAGTGCAAGTATTCTTCGCATCTGAAGCAGATGCCTTTGTGGACAGGCTCGCTGGCACCGGGAGAGCTGCGCAGCTTCAGCCGCGAGGACTGTTCGGGAGCAGGGCCACATCATGCGACGAATATGTATGTAACAGGCACTAAAACGTACCTTACTACGTACCTCAGTGTGTGCCTCGGCCTCTGTGTGTGTGTCTACGCGTGTCTGTCTGCGTCTGTCTGCATGTCGTTTGGTCACCGTACTATACGCATCTAGGTATGTTGTAGGAATGTGTGCACAACTTTGCCATGTTCAAAGATTGGGTTGGTAATTTTTTGGCAGACAGCGCTGCGCAGCTAGTCTCATGTCACAAGCTTTGCCAGACCCAGGCCCATACTTCTGTATGCCAAAGAAGTACTAAGTACACCATGCGCTGTAAACTCTCGCAAAGGCTCGATCCAAGGATGCTGTCGTTCTCTGTTCCGGTGCCAAGCGTCTTGAGCACTAGCCGGGTGCACAGGGGATCCGTGGCCGGCTTTCACTGACGAGAGCCCACGGCCCCTGGGATGCAGATGGAGGGTGAGGCGTTCTTCCGACCATCTCAAGGTTGAGGCTGAAGCTCCCCTTAAGGCTGCTTTTGAGTTGTGCTTGCTGGCTGAGGCTCCAGGATAGAGAGCTTCGACCCATGGCCCGTTTTTGGACACTCTTGGCGGCTAGGTTGTTTAAGGTTTCGGGTCCGGGAACCCAAAGTTGAAAGGGCCGTCGCAGGACGGTCGCTTCGAGCAAGCATCTGCGTCAGCCTTCCGAAAATACAGAAGAGATCGGATTATTTGCATCGATGCTGGGAAATGTTGGGAGGTTGGTTCTGTTCTGTTTTTCAGTCTTTCGAAAACCGTAGCCCTAATCATTGTAGTCCCCAGCCCTAAAACCCTAAACCCTAAACCCTAAACCCTACATAATCATTATCAAGTTTATAGTCCCCAACCCTAAAGGCCCAGATCCACCTTTCAGGCCTCCAGGCAGGCGACACGCTCCGCTTCGCCGACCTCCTCGTGGTTGGCCCGGCCTGTGGCAGTGCGCCGCGGCCTATACTATTGTGGGGGATGTTTGGGAGTCTCCAAAAAGTAGGGCTACCTTATAATAAGGATTCCACTATTTAGGGTACCAGGGTACTATATCAGAGTCCCCCAGTTTCGGAAACTCCCATTTGAGGTCTTACTCGAATGCATCTGTTTGGTACTCTCGTTGGGTAATTACCCTACAGAGTGCCTTCTTACGGTACAGTAGTCGGGACCGCCTCCATGAAATGACTTGCAAACGAAGACTCTTATCTTACCTGCAGAATCTCGCCGGGGAAATGGTTTTCTCCTAGTTACCACGCGATTGCAGGACTCACTGCAGGACTTTTGCAAATAGTTGCTGCAAGACCGGATGTCGCGCCTGTATACGTTCCGTCGCCATTTTTTTTGCAAGGGTTCCCGGTTCGCAACAAGAAAGGGCTCCACCTTTCAATCTTGGACCGGAGCTACAGATCCTGGAAGCCGTTAAGTCTCGAAGCTCCAAACCGAAGGATGGTCAACCCTAAACCCTAAACCTTAACCCGTAACCTCAAGATTTTGTAAGGTTCTACCCTCCTAAGTTTTCACGCTTTTGAGGGTGCCGGAACTCCAAAATCCACCAAAGCCGCCGGTCGGGAGGTGTTCTCACCGGTGCTGGCTCGCAATGTCTCGGACTGCCCGGGCCCAAACGACAGGACAATCCAGCAAAGGTCAGTTGAAAAAAGGGTCGGAATAGGAACCAATTCTTTTACTACGGAAATCTACACATGTATCCGGTTCTAATTACCACTTGAGCTTAGGACGTGACAGGTCAGTGACTTTAGACTCTAGACCTTATCGTTGAGGCAGTCTCAACATGAGGTCAGAAAGGTTTTCAACCTTGCCGGGGCAACGTTAGGAGGCTTTGCACTCTAGTAGCTTCCGAGCTTGCTCAGCTGCTCTGGTCCGTGGCAACACTCTTGGCAGTGAGACGAGCTTCTTTTCCCGGTATATCCAACAGAGCCAGACTGGGAAACCCGCCCTGCCCATGAACCTGCTCCAGAGGCTTGTGCATCCAAGTTCGTTTCTCGCTCTCTCATGCCTGCCCCAAATGAGCACCAGGGGACACCGTACCCTAGACCGTCGTGCCTGCCCCCAGGCCTGGAAATGCTGGAATCTGGACCCATCAACGTCTTCAGTGTGCCCTCTGAGACGGAGGAGCGGCGTCGTGAACCTGTGGCTCTGCAACCCTACACAGCAAGCCCCAAAGTCATGAAGCACTGAAGAAACTAACCGTAGCTAACCCCTCAAACTCTCTATCTTCATAGATACTTGGTAGTGGAAGCACCGTAGCTCCAAGCCGAAACACCCGAAACCTCAAACTGAGTGTCCTGCAACTTGTTGGAAGAGTGAGGAGAGGCTCCCCCAACACGCCTAACACTTCCAACACTTCCAACTCACGGGATGTTTCAATGGAGCTCTCTTTTCATATCTTTCATAGTTTCGGAGAACCAAAGCCCCCCTGCGTAGGGAATCTGAGCACAAGAAGGACAGTGCCGTTGGTACATTATTGCCTTCTGCAAGCATTTCTTTTTCAACAACAGTTGAGTCACAGCCGAGGCACCAGCGAATATGAACATTGCTAGAATCTTTAGAACTAGTACGAATGACAATTGCAGTGGCAAGAACAACAGCAGTAAATATAGACATAGGAAAGCAGCTCGGAGGTGGTTCTGGAGGTTTCCCTCCCCGAGGAGGAGTTGCTTGACCCTGTTCGGACATAGTTGTGTCGTGCGTGCCCTTTCGAGTTATAAGCGCCATGATTGGGATTATCCCGCTTAGGCCTGTGCTTCTTGTACCCCAAACCCTAAACACTAAGCACTACATTTCGGAGCCTCATAGTCCTGGTTCAGAGGCCTTTCAGTTGAGGAGTGCATGCTTTGAAGGCGCAGCCCGGGCTTGATCGCACCTGAACCCCAAACAGAGACTTCGAGACGGGTTGTTCGGTTCGAGTTACAAGAAGGCTTAGTTCGAAAGTTCGTAGCCGAGGCATAGACAGCGAAATGCAGCAGAACGATCGGGACGACCCAAGTGAGAACAGGTAAAGTACGAACTTTGGTTCACAACCTCAGTCGATACAGTGAACGGTACATATACATTGTGCATGTAAACACATACTTATGCGATAGTGCTATGCAAGCGAGTTGGGTGAGGACTCAGCTGGAGCTTTGGTTTACTTCTTTCAAGTTCTTAGTGGCTTCGAGATCAGTTTTTCTTTCAGGGTACACTCTCCCCCCTCCTCCCCTTTCAGGTCCATTACTCGGCCACACCAGGCAGCAGTTTGCACTCCTGCTCCCAGTTGATCCTACTGCCGCCAATCCTCCTGCAACTGCTACCGTTACCGATGCCGCGACTACCAATGCTGCTGCTATTGCTTGTCGCCGCTGGCAATCCCGCACCAACCCTCGCGGACGAGCTCTTGTCCAGCCTTCCCAGGTAATGCTACATAATAGAATGACTCATTATTTTTTATCTTTACGACGCATTTCGTCTTTTGTTGCACGATGCTGTAGAATATCATGCTGCATTCCATTGTCCACTCACTATGTTATTTCTTAGTCTCATCATGATGTTAGAGCACTGTACTTTGCCTAGAATTTTCATGTTGACGATAAGTACACATATATATATATACACATATTGTATAAATATACACATATATACACAAGTTGAGGGATATGTATATGTAGTTATGTATGCAGTTATGTAACTTCATTATGCAAATATATACGTATGTATATGAATATGCCAGTACGTGTATATGTACACGATCGTGCACATCTATGTATATGTACATGTACAAGTACCTGTAGATGCATCTGTCTGTCTGCCTGGCTGTCTTTGCTGTACGTATCTATGTATGTATGATAGGTGTATGAAGCCCGGACTCCAGGCTCCAGTCCCTGGACCTGTCCCTCGCGACCTGGCACGGGGCCTCCTCGGCAGCCTTCGGCCGTTTTGCCGCGGGCCGGGAAGCGGCCGGTCGCCATGCGGCAGCTGGGAAGCATCGGATTGAGTGCAGCGGTTCAGCTTCGGGTTTTGAACTGAGGGTTTAGGGTTCAGGACTCAGGGTTTTGGGGCTGAGTGCTTGGAGTTAAGCGTTTTGGGGGATTCGGGCCTGAGGTATCTCCATCTCGTGATGCTCCATGATTGAACCTCCTTGAGTAGAGCGACAGATGTGGGCGACAACTAGTTGTGGCTTTGGCCAAGGTAACGATTCGACGATGTGCACTGACATTGACTGCAAGATCTAGACTTGGTACTTCAGCCTCCGGACATTCCGGCCTTCTGCCGGGTTTCTTTCGAAGCGAAGCTTCAACGCTCCGTGGTTGCAGGTGTGTTGGGGCCACCGCGATGCCAACTTCTCGGCCTCGGTGTCGTTTCTGGAGGCTTCCGATGGTGATTGCTACGATCAATTGACTGTTCCAGGAGCGCATTGCAGAGGCCTCAGGTGATAATGGCAAGCTATTGCGCAGCGCACGTCTTTGCAGCAGCAGCTGGCAGGTTGTGGATGCGCCGCCCTTTCCGCACGCAAGCTCAGTCTTGCAGTGTGTGGTCTCTTGCGAGTGAGGGAACAAAGTCGGGTGGTTTGACGTTGTGCATTGAGCGCATGGGTAGGTCCTTGGTGTTCGGGGTGAGTCGCAACAAGGTGCTCGAAGAGCATTGGCCATGCGGCGCCCTCCTTTTGATGTTCATCCTTTATTTTGGCTTCTGGCCTTCGCTTAGCCTCTGAGCCCCCATGGCCCTGAAACTCGAAGGTCTGCTCTCCACCTCACCACCGCCTTGCCGCACGTCCCAGCTCCCAGCGCGGCTCTGAGCTCTTGTGTATCTGGAGCTGGGGAGGATTTCAGATCCAGCTTGCGAGCGGTCTCACTTAGCACGAGGGTCGTCCGGGGTGCTCTGATTTCATTTTCTGATTCGTGGAGGAGCTTGACGTGATTGGATGCGGTCACTTCGGACCGACATGCACCCGAACAACCATTCCACCGCGCAACCCACCATGTGATGACCCGCGGGCAAGCAGGATACCCCTCATGTACGATCCATCTTTGCCATGCTTCGCTTGGACAAACCCGAAAACTTAAACAGTTGACCTCAAGCCTACAGCCTTGACCACGTAGCTTGAAGCCTAAACTCTGATAAACCCTTGTGTCGTGTGACATTAACCCTGAAGTTTCAGCCCCAAAACAGCCTAGGCGCAACAGCACAAGCCGCAGCTAGCCAACATGTCCAGGATACTGGCAAGAACATAAGACGCAGGCAACCCAAGCAGCGTCACCCTGAACCCATCTGAACCCTCCACTGCCCTCCACCTTAAGATTCAATCCGACTCAGACCCTTTGCCCTTGAGCAGTCCAACCCCGATCCTTAACCAGACAAACCCACTTGGGCGGTGTTCCCGACTCATGAAAGTTATCCCTCACGCCCAAAGCTCTGAAGAAGGTCCTAGGCTTTCCACCCACCCCCAAGCCGACATGCTTGTAAAACAAGTAGGCCAAGCGTAGCTTCACCCTGAACCCAAACCAGATACCCCTAACTCTTTTTGCATTACGCCTGCTGCCCTCAGCCTGAGCAATTGACTGTCAAAAAAATATCATGGACTTTGGGGCGGCCTCATCATTTCTGACCCCTTTCCACACTTGCAGCCCTCTCTCCCCGCAAACATTGAACATGCCAGTCCCCACACAGGATCCAGCCCCAATACTAAAATTGTTTGAGAACTGGGGTGGTGGCCACGACGCTCGCAGGTGTCCTGGCTTTTCAGACCAATGGGGCAGCACCGTATAGTGAGGCCCCGTTTCTGTGCCGCAAATCAAGCCAGCACACAACTCAGCCCACTTGCTTCCATTGATGGTTCGGATGCACGATGCAGCTATGCTAGTTGTATCGGTACGCCGCAACGGAACTGACAAAAACACATCCCCGAAGGATCCCCACGTACTGTTCGGCAGCCATAGGCTTCCCTCCCAGTTTTTCCAGAATCTGTTCGAAGCATCGCGCCTACTATAGGGGTCGGAGTGGTTAGTATTACTTGGGGCCTGCCTGGCTCCTGTAATAGCCGGATAATCATTCTTCATTTAACACCCCTCCAAAAGTCAAAAAAGCACAACTGTTTTTGGGGAAGCAAGTTGCCAGGGTTGGCCTTCCCCAGACTGCTTTTAGGGAAAGTAAGTTGCCTTCTCCCCGCTCTCCCCTTTCTTCTCTTTGTCCCTTCTCTCTCACCTCTCCTACTAGGTCCTACTATCTATCTGTGAGGGCTCTTCGTGTAGCATACCCCAAAACAGGAATGTAATTATTAAGGCCACTAAATTCGTCTAAGCCCCTGTGGAAAACAGAGCTGGATCTTGCAGTGTTGGAGGGCTTACAGGACGGAAGCCTAGGTGATGGAAAGGTACCCGACTTGCAAAAAGGAAAAGGGAAATAATATGCTAAAGATATCAAAGTAGCCATTCACAAATTGCATGCATGAAGCTCCCGTGATCAAGACTCTTCGGTGTTCTGGAATTTGTTTATCGAAAGCCGTCCCAAAGCTGTCGCAGTTTCTGAACAGTTTGGCGTGATCGCCATCGACCAGTCACTGGCATGGCACGCAGGCAGACAGAATCAACCTACAGAACTTGTGGAACCCAATCCGATAGCTCGGCTTCACAAGGACATCGAGAACTCGTCTCGATCTCCCACCAAAGACGGTCAGGTGTGTTTTTGGACGGTGCTGCCTGACAATCCGAAATGATAATGAAAATAGAACAACTCGGATAAGTGGATAAGTCGGATATATGTTGACGGATGTAGAAGAAAGAGGCTAGTATAGGGGTCGGAATAACTGCTGATACGATACTACCCTCTTAGAGTCCTTATAGACAGTTATACACATTACTAGACTAAGCTTATTCTAATCATTCAGGTCCGAATATCGCAAGCATCCATGCCAGGCTGCTGGGCCCATGCGCCTGGCTTTGACGTTTCGCACCTCCAGCCCACTCCGCTGCTAGCTTGCAGAGACTGCGGGGTTGAGGGTTTCAGGGTCCGGGATTTAGGGTTCAGGGTTTAAACTGTGCAGTCTTGTTTACGTACATGTTCACTGCTAGCTGAATGAAGGCATCTCTATGCGCCAACAGTTGCTGAACCTTGACCGAGCCGGCATGAGTCCATGTCAATGTGTCGACAGTATCTGTCGCGTGACTTCCAAGGCCATGCCTTCAGACCTGCTGATGACAGCGGTGCCCTCAGTGTGCATTGTGCTTTGCTATGGCTTCAGGCTTGAGTCGCAATAGACACTGGCCGGGTATCTTGCAGGGCCTCTTTTTTTGGGTCTTGGTTTTGGTCCGATTCCTTACTATTCTCCTTACATTTTGGACGGAGTTCGTGCCATATTCGTAAAATTTCCTAGGCAAATTATATTCCTTCCACACTTTTCAGAAGAAGGAAGGTGGGAAGGTGGGAAAGCAAGCGTGGCAAGGCTGTGCCACAGGAAGGCTGTGGTGCACCGCAGATGTTGCTGGTGCATCTTCCGAATGTCCACAGCCCCCAAAACGCCGTCGCTGTGCGTCTGCCAAGGCACAAGATTGCACGACCGTTACCTCGCTTCGCTTGCTGGTCAGGAAGCGGTGTTTGCACTAATTACGTTTCGTTGTGATCAATTGTTATTCATTGCGGCCCCTAACGCGGCGTTGACCGCGACCACGACTACCACTGCCGCTACCAGTACCACTACCAGTACCACTACCCCACTACCCCACTACCACCCGGCCCCATGACCCACGACCGCGACCACTGCTCCACTACACCACTGCCCCACTACCCCACTAACTCCACCTACCACTATACCACGACCACTGTACCAGTATCACTATACCACTACCGCTATACCACTACCACAAGACCACTACCACGATACCGCCACCACTATACCACTACCACTACACCACTACACCACTACCACAAAACCACTCCACTGCACCACCACCACTATACCACTACCACTATACCACTACCACTATACAACTACCGCGACCACCACCACCACTACCGCTACCGCTGCCACGACCACGACCACGACGTTGACGACGACAACAACAACTACTACTACTGCTACAGCTACTACTATTACGACGACGACTACCACTACTACCACTACTACCACTACTACTACTACTACTACTACTACTACTACTACTGCTACTGCTACTGCTACTGCTACTGCTACTACTGCTGCTGCTGCTACTACTACGACCGCCACCGCCGCTGCCATTTGCCACCGTCACCACCGCCACCGCCACCGCCAGCTGCAAGCTGCGACCGCTGTATGCCGCCGAGGCGGCGCTTAGCCTCGACTTGGCGACGCAGTCCGGGCCACGATGGCCTCGATGTGTTGTTGCATCCAATGGGGTTTAGAAGACTCGTTCGGGCCGATGTTGAAACAAGGTCCAGGGGTTGGAGCATGAAGCCGTGTTACCCGTACAGATGGCAGATAAGTACACATGCCGAAATGAAGACCCCGTGACTCGTGCCGCCGCAAGGCTGCCTCGTTGTGACGTGTCGGCCTTGCAGGAGAACTTCGGCTGCAAAAGCATGGAAGCGGAAAAAGACAAAGTTCGAAGTTGAACAATACAACGGCGGCCGACATAGTTTCAATTTGTTTCAATGCTCAGCTGCAAGGCAGTCACCAGTTGACGTGAGGCAGCTCAGAGCTTCGAAGGGACGACGAGAAATTATGGGTGGTAGACATGACAAGAATGTCTTGTGCCCGGCGCTTTTTCACACTCACTATCCTATCGCTTGCTTTTCCAAAACTACGCGCTGCTAACAAGCGGCATCAGTGTCAGAAAAAGGCCCGAGAGGCCAAAAAATGCTACGCTCCGCTCTTCGTTCTTGCCACTGGCTTTCGCTGTAGCCGACAAACAGAACGAAAGCGCGTACGCGTGCTTATCGCGCACCGTGCTGGGGGCCGCCCATGCAGACCCTGGTGCACGAATTGCAGCCATCGCACATTCGCCAGTGGCACAGCGATCAACATTTCGGCATTGAAGCAGCCCGATAAGAGGTCGTGCCGACCGCGACTCGCCCTTCAGATCGGGCACATGTCGTCATGGGGGTAGGGTCCAGCAGGCGTGCCAGGAATTCTGGAGAAGAGCTTTTTTGCCACAAATCTCCCGATCTCCGGCCGCAGCTTCTCCAGTGGCTCCGCCTATCCAAGACAATGCCTCCAGTGCTGTTTCATGTGGTTTGGTCCGCCCTGTTCCGGCGCCTGGAAAACATGGGTGAGACGCAGCCGTGGCAAAAATGAAGCAGCACCCTTTTGTGCAAAACGGCGGCAAGCTGGATGCCCGATGGTGGCCCTGCCCCGATCGCATCATGCCCGGCACAGACGTGGGACGGCGCCGCAACAGTCGTGGGAGTTTGCTGCATTTTCCTTAGGACAAACCTAGAAAATGGTACGAAATCCGTCCAAAGTGTCAGGGAAATAGTTCGTGCCCTAAGCAAAACCCAGAAAGCCAAAAAAAATCACAGACAAAAACCACCTGGGCATCTTTGGGCATGAGAAATTTTAGGGAAGTTACAAGCGGGTTCATGGAATTTCATCCAAACCCTAAACCTTAGACACCGCAAAGAGGTGTTGCGACTGCTGTGAGCTACGACCAAGCAGCGCAGGAGGTTTGCCTGCCTTGTTTGCCAAATGTCCAGGGCTTGTCTAACACAAGCCGGTTTAGCAGTAGGGGCATATGTGAACGAGTATACCATGATGATTGATTATAACTTTAGCCGCTCGATCGCAAGATCTAAGACTCCCCCACATGGTGTTCCTTCGCACGCTAAGCTGACCGAACCAATGCTGCGTTTGTGTCACGAAGTCCACAATCCATAATTTTGTTGCATCTTCATACACATGTGTAGAAAATTGTAACTATACATGTACCTTTGCCTGCCTGCCTACCTACCCGCCTACCTAGCCATCTATCAGAGTCTATCTGTACTTCGAAGGCAAGCCCGTAAATCGAGACCGGAGCGGCAGAGCCAGGGAAACCTTGGCCTTGGCAGGTTTGTGGTCACCTCTTCCGCGAGCTTTGGTCCGAAGACGAGGCGAGACTTTGCATGCATACACATATACATATACATGTAATATGCGTATGTATATATATATGTTCATTCCAAACAGTATGCAAACATTCAACAACGCAGACGGCTTATATATTGAAGTTCAACAGGGTGTTGAGCTTGGCGGGGAAAGTTTGCACATCTTTCGGCACCCGTGGAATATGGAGGCTCGCTTGAAGTTTGCGCTTCTTCCAGCTGCTGGGGCCGTTGCACGTCCTTGCGTCCCATGTAAACTGAGATGAGGGCCCTGACCCTGGCCCGGTCATCACCAAGGCGCTTCAACACCCAAAGCGAAAAGCTATCAGTGCATATGGACATGAGCCATGAGCCCAGAAAGCCCCGAAGTGCTGCACAAACCGGCAAGCCCTGAACCGTGAAACGCAAAGTCAAGTCCTCCGTGTTTTGCAGAGGACGGTTTCCCGCAGCCTGCTGGCTGTTACTACAGCGATGAGCTCGCAGAGAATCTTGGCAAGATGCATAGACTGCGTAGATGCCAAGAATTCAGTCCGTCAACTATAGCTTGTTACTGCAGCTAAATGGATGTCGACTGACACATAGTTACCTGCAGTGCCTCATCGTTTCTTTGACAACCGCCAGCATCATCGCCAGCACCACCATCATTGTCATTATCGCAATTACCGACATCAGCATCATCGCCACCACCGTCACCACCACCGTCACCACCATCCCCACCATCATCATCAACCTCAGCATCACCATCAACATCGCCGTCATCATCTTCAGCACCGGCATCATCATCTGCACCGTCATCATCACCATCACCGTCGTCATCACCATCACCATCACCGTCATCATCACCATCACCGTCGCCATCATCGTCATCATTATTATCATCACATCTTCATCTTCCTCTCTAAAATTTGAATGTAAACCGCAATATCCGGCCAGAATCGCACATGCGGCTGAGCTGCTGCATCTGGAATGTGGTAAGGGCATCATAGAAAAGTTTTTACACTACGGTTCATATCCAAAGAACAGCTCCCAACGGACCGAGGTATGGCTTCTCGGCTGCAGTTCGGCAGATGCTTGAAGAATCGCCAGTCGAAGCCGTGAGATTCCAATCCTCTTGTGCTATCGACATGTCCCCTGCGAATAAATGTGCGCTTGGTAGATTGCAAGGCAAGCTCGCTGCCCAAATCCAAGGCATCGTCTTTCCTGCCAGAGCTGGCCTCAAACCTGGCACGCGATACCAGGCCCCGGTACGTAAATATTACTAAAACTCCCTGGGTAGCAAGGCACATGCACCGACTTGTTTAAAATTAGGGTACCTTATTTGGGGGCCCTTATAATAAGAATCCTACTATTTTGGGTACTATATTAGGGTCCCCTGTTTCCGCTGCAGATGGTGATGGCGACCGAGTTACAGCACGGCATCTCTGCGGATCATGTAACCGGGCCGATATTACTAGTACCTGGACCCTAAAAGTATGTAGGGTTTAGGGTTCTAGGGTTGGGGACTAGCACAAAGCATGTGAGACCTCAAACCCAACTCTTGAGAAACGCCGAAGTCGCTGTTTTTGGAGGAGTTCTCTTCGCACCTAAATGGTCTAAACCTTAACCCGGCATCCCAACCGGAGGAAGTTGCTGGCTTCGTGTTAACTTTAGGGCCTACTTCATCCAGTCGCCAGTTTATGCTGTTTGTTTATGTTTGGTTGGGCGCGCGGGGAAGATGCCTTTGTGACCGAGGTTCTTCTTTGGGCGGTTTAGGTACTCACATGATCTCTTGAGGCGTGGCCTTGCCTGGCCCATTGGGAGCAGCTATAGGGTTTGTGGTCCATTGGTAATCAAATTAGGTTCAGGATTGTCGAGCCGACCCTGAGGATTGGATGATCCTCTCGGACATGGTGCCGCTACCGGCTACTGCGCCACAGGAGACTCGAGACACGAGTGTCTTGCCTGCTTCAGCTACATGTTGTATGCATGCGCGATGAATCTGCAAAGCACAGATTTCTGCAATAGCAGCTGGCTTGCGGGCTATCGAGTCGTATGACAGAACGTTCGTAATGAACAGTGATGAAGCAGAGGTCCACAGTCCTTTGGCGATCTTGGTCCTCTTCCTAGCTTGCGGGCATGCCAGGAGGCGCTGACTGCAGACAGTAGTGACCTTGAGTGAGTGCTCTGAATCGCAATGACAAACACATTATTGACCAAGCATCTGATGGTGTGCCAGATGTAGCCAGCAACTAGAAGAAGGCCATTGGTGCTGCTAAGCCAAACAAACTCTTAACTTTCTAAGCTTACATTCTATCACCGCAAGAAGCGGAGAGGCCTGCTCACTGGTTCTGCAATGCGACGTGGATGGCAGTTGAGCATTGTTCAACTCATCAGAGCCCGTACAGCCGATACGGTCTTGTTCGAATTTGAAGTTCCCTTGGACTTGAGGTATCCGATCAATAGAAGCACAAGACTGCCCATGAAAGGGTCCCGAGTTTGGAACAACACACAGACGTAGGAGCAGTGCGAGGAATGTGCTGGCTGTCCGCAGCTTTGCGCTCTTGCATCATATCGCTGTGAATAGACTAACAGACATACGGTGGTGGGCATCTCGGGAGTGTGGGCGGATTCGCCAAATTCAAGAACTCTTCATGAAAAGTGTGGGGACTGAGGCAATGCGGCCGTCTACCGCCTATCCTCGGACCAACACTGCCTGATCGCCGACTTCTCTCAGCGCTCAGATCCCTTCGCCACCCAAGGAGCAGCAGGCAATTTCACTTTATTCCTGGCAGAACCTCGGCATGAACAAACACGTAAGATCGTGTCCCTGCGATCTTGGACATTGAAGTGAAGTCCTTGCGTGTGACACACTGGCAGGGCGGCATGTCCACGGTGGCTTCTGAGGACAGGATCAATGGCACAGCTTCAGATTCGCGAAGTGTGGTGGCAGACTTGTGGAGCATGGACGACATGCTTTCGAGGCTTGTGTCCCGACAATCAATGTACCTTCTTGCCCAATTTACGTTCTGCATGCGGCTTGTGAGCCGGTATGACATCCGCATGTTAATACAGAGGGAGGTTGGATTATCAGGTAGGATGAGGTAGGCACGGAGGCAGGGAAGTAGGTAGGCAGCTATGTATGCAGTATGCGTGTGTTGCGTTGCGTGGTATGGCATGGTATTGTATCATATATAGTAGTGTGTGGTAGTGTGTCGTAGTGTTTTGTAGTGCAACTATAGTGTACTTTAGTCTGTCATCGTGTGCTGTAATGCATTACAGTATTATATCATTGTCGGTGTTAAATGTACGTGTGACAATTACGACGCCAATGCTTGCAGCTGCTTGAGAGGCCTTTCCATGCTGTGGAAGCCTCGGAGACCGTCCTGATTGCGAGAGCTGCAGCAGCGGTGCTGCCGAGCCACCCGACAGAAGTCCTTGCCCAGTACACTGGGTCAGGGGGTTCGGGATACTGTGTGGAACACTTGAACACTACACAGTTTCGGTTCCACACACTTTCAGCTGGAGGCTCTGATAGCCCCCATGTTCCTGCATTAGGTCGAGCTTTTCGTTTCAAGCACAAAGATCGACTTGTGCTCCAAGCTGACTGAGAGGGCATAGGGCATAGTCGATCTGACTGCGAGGTGACCCTCGCTGGCACGGCGAGGGCCTGAGACTCGGCCGAATATGCCGGAGGTGTCGGGGTTGATATGCGATTTCTGTCCGATGATTGAACCCATCCGAGCTTCTCTGCCTGCATTCCTTCTTAATGCATGCGTTGTGCCCGAAAGTGTTCTAGCACTGCAGCCGAGGATGGTTCTTGATCCAGACGGCTTTGCACCACGGCGATGAACTAGCCAAGTTCACCTGAGGTAGCTGAGAGGGCCCTCTTTCGCCGCAAAGCCAAAAGCAAGATCCCAGTGGCTCCTGTCCTGAGCCCCTTGTTTCCGGATCCTGGTCATGACACGACGCTGCGAATGCCTAGACACTCTTAGCCCGAAGCCCTAAAGTCCCCCAAGTCTTTCAAGCTCCAGACCTTGCAGGTCACAGAGGAGGCGGCACCATTGCTGCTGACACAACCGCGCCTGGCGCTGCGGCTCCGGGCCGCGCAGGGCAGCAGTATTGAGGCCCTCACGCCACGGTTGCTGCAAGTATGATGACGGCTTTGGACTGCTAGTATGTCGGTGTGTCGGCTTGGAATTTTGGGGTATCATTGGCAACTTTGCATTCTCTTCTGCATCCTGGGACTGTTGCCGAGGCCGGTACTTTGCTCCGCCTCTTCCTCCGGCCTTTGACACAGTGGGCGCTGCCGGAGGAGGGCTGTCCTGCGCAGTGTGCACGGCCCTCGATCCCTACGAGATATCGAGATGAACTGTCTCAGTCTGCATATCACTTCGGGGACATGGCCATGTGCTCAATTGGAGAATATTTGCCGTGGTTGGTGTTCGGCGATTGAGCTGGTGGGTGGATGTGCTAGATGTCACAGAGAAAGCAGACATTCCACAGTCACGCCTGATCTGCAAGTTCATGGTGAGGATTTTGACCATGCTTGCCCTCTTGATAGAGAAGATTGAAATCGAAGGTCCGGGCTTGAAGCAACACGGTCAAATCCGTTGCTTCAACCTGTTTCTTCTGTTTAGAGGCTGACTCGGACTAAATGTCACGAATCCCAGCTTGAAGCAAACAGTGCGTAGGCATGCACCAACTTCCCCTGGAAATGGTAATCGCAGATAGGGCAGCACAACACTCAAAAGATCGCTGCTGCCCGTTGGCCTCCATGCCGGCTGCTGCGGATGATGAGCTATGGTCCGCTTAGCTAAGGCCACGTCGGACGGGGGTGGGCCTGAACAAATAAAGTCATTAGATGTCGAAGTGTCGGCAGGCAGCACCTAGTGTGCACTTGGACGCCGTGAGAATGCACGCAGCACAGGCTCGAGCGAAGGGGGGCTCCCGCAATCTGCTCCGCAAATGAAGCCAGGTAACAGAAAGCCAAGCTGGCCATGGCCGATTTACCTATGCCTCGGTGAGAAGCTGGAGGCTCTCCTGCAACTCTGCGCGTATACACTATCGTGCAGCAACAGGGCATCCGTTTTGAGCTTAAGCCTTGCGATGGATGTCCATGCAAAATTCGCCACGGACTTCGACAGCCTCGAATACATCGGTCTCTGCCGCATTTGTGCTCTTTTCAAGACAGAGCAGCCGCAAGTGGAGGAATGGCTTGCTCGACAAAGGTGCCGCTAAAATTGCACAATGGACTCAAGACCCCAAGAATTGATTTGCTTGCTGGGCTTGGAACTCCTGTCTCGGATGTCGAAGTTACCTGGAACACTTCTGGAGTGCGTGTGGGAAGACCGACTTATTTTCGATTCACAGGTGCAGCGACTGAAGCTTGAACCAAAGGCGGCGGAGGATGCCTTTGCAGCCTGGCTGGACAGGTTGACTGCCATGCTTGCAGTGGACAGCTCCGAACCCCGCTTCAGGATCCCTTCCTTCTTATCCACAAAGAATTCCCTGACATGCAAGACGATGCACTGCGAGAGATGCTGCTCGAGGAGGCAGGGAATCACGCAAATCCCGTGTGTTGCCATCTTGCTCTGAGCAGTAGACCACTCCTGCCAGTCTCCCGGGATGGCACGGCCCCAAAGCAGGCATCCCAAGAGGTCTTGCAAGAGATCTTGTTGGCGAAAAGCGATCGCGCAAAGTACCAGCACCGATGTGACCAGCTCTTGGAAGAGTTGGCCCTGGTCAAGGCAGAGCTTGAGGAGCTCAGGAAGAAAACCAGATGGCGCGAGCCATCCGGGGCATTCCAAAACTCTGCCGAGCTCCAACAACTCGGCAGAAGCTCGACGCTTCCCGGATAGCCCTTGCTAGATTCAGCGGAGTTTCGTGCGATGCTCATTGAGAACGCGACATACAAAGAGCGGTGCGAACAGATGCGTCTGCGGCTTGAGAGGGCCGATTCGGATCTGGCCTTCAAGATCGCAGAGAACCAGCGTCTCCTGATTGAGAATGCAGCCTTTAAAGAGCGTTGCAGTATGTTGGTGGTGTTAGGGTACGTTGTAGGCGTCAGGCTCGGACGTTTGCTATTTAGCAGGACCCCCCCCAAAACCCAAAATCCCGGAACCCTAAACCCTAAACCCCAAGCCCCTAAACAGCAGGACGAGCTCACCTTCTTCAGCAACTATGGTGTGCAGAGCGTTGAGCTTGTTGCTCCCGGCCAGAACATCATCAGCAACCTGGGCTGGCTTCAGGATTACTGTAGGGGCCTAAATAACTACCTATTGCAGCAGGGCAGTGATGTGAGAAGTGGTGCTGAACAAATAGACATGGCATGTGTGGCCACCAGCCCAAGTGGCGCGGTAGCATGGGCAGATGTGCCACTCGATCGTCCGGGAGGACTGTGCTTCGGTGTTGAGCCACTCCTCTTGGTTCTCAGTGAAAGCACACTGCTTTGCCATTGACACCATTTTCCGCACACCAAGCTGTGGCCTGGAGTTCTTCTTGATGGGGAAGGACTTGGTCAAAGGCTCTCGGGTCGTGGCCACGGACAATGAGACCATCATGGAAGTTGCCAGAGAACCCGAAGTGCTCAAAGAGACCAGAGGCTTTGACTTGCAGGTTGGGGACGCGACACTGCAGGTGACTGCGGATCACTTGGTTCTTGTCCCGGACCCGCAGGTGTCGGGCAGTGGCATCTATGCCGAAGCAGGAGATCTTAAGGAAGGTGACCTGGTGATACTGGACTCCGTAGAGCCTGTTCCCCTCACGGGTGTGGAGGCTTGGAGGGCTGAGCAGGAGGTGCTGAAAGTAGTCTTCCAGCCTGACCTACCCAGAGCTGTTTTCTCCTGTCCGCCACGCATTCTCAACAATGGTCAAAAGAGGAAGCGCCTTTGCCGTGGGAGCATGCGCCGGATGACATGCAAGGGTGCTGGGTCAGCAGGCGACCAGATTGCACTCGGGCAGATTCAGATGAACGGCTCGCCCCAGCGTGAGAATGCAACTTGCACGCATTTTGACAAGCGCACCTGAATTCAGAAGACTTGATCAGCCATTCCAAGATCTGCAGTGCACGGCTTGCAGCTGGTGCGCAATCTGTGGCACAGCAGCGGAGTCATCAAATTGCAGGGGATGCGGCTAATTGGACGCATTGCCTGCAAGACCGGCCGCTTCGGGGCAGCTTGCAAACCTCTCTCTTGTACAGAATGCAAATGCTGCTTGAAAAACGCCTTTCGGTGAGTAATCTCGGGCTCGTTCAACCGTCATGAATCCTCAACCCAGCCGAACAGCCTACTGCAACTACTGTAGGGCTCCCTCAATGCTGCTCGACATTAGCAGGTGGCCTTCGGCAGTCTCCTGTGGCCGGTTCGGGCCGATGTGCTCTCTGGCAGCAGGCAGACGTCCGGAACCCGAAATTCTGAGCCAGCCTCGCGTATTTCTTTTAGTGCATTCTGTGAGTGTTCGGTTGCATGGAGTCCCTTTGGACGACGGCTGCTGCCTCATTCAAGACGGAGGGTTGGCAACAAGCCGCATCCTGTGACAACCACAAAACCGTGACTGCGAAGACTTCAAACAAACCGTTCAAAGAAGTTGAGAAATCACGAGCCCCCAGGCCCTACTATGTAGATCATCATGAAGCAGTTTCACACCAAGACGTTACAACCGATTATTTGGCTCAATACACAAAAGGAAGCGTTATCATCACTGTGTCTTGGAATCCAGGTTTGCCCTGCAAATAACTGGTTAACAGCCTCAGCTTCGCTAGGCGTCGTAGCGTAGAGCCTCTCGACGCCATAGCT